>JAODUP010000785.1:190000-295000 GCA_025642065.1 Paralvinella palmiformis | reverse complement strand
AGAAAAGATTATAGACTGATCTATGTAGAGTCGATATTTGGCCCATAACCAAAATATAACAACATTCAAAACTACGAACATTTTTGAAATCGTAAAAAAAGTGGAAAGGAAATTTGAAGAAAAAAAAACATAAAAGAAAACATTTATCGATCTGATTTATTGATCATCGAAAGTAGAACATATTGATAGTTAGCGATGTTTACATAAAACCGGTACTTACCTGATATTTGATGTAAACAACGAAATTTTGGGGTTTTGTTAATGATACGATTTGTTATCGATATAATTGTGGCTTTTTAAGGAAATATAGCAAATATGAACTTTTAATGATTTATTCTGTATTGATTTAATGTTATGTGAAGAGTAGATATTAAGACATGGACACGCATGAACAGGTACGCACATTATGACACATTCCAGAATGGACAGAGAAATAGGGAGATACAGAAATAGGGGGAGATACAGAGATACAGAGAGAAACAGAGATATGGGGAGATACAGAGATATGGGGAAATACAGAGATATGGGGAGATACAGAAATAATGGGGAAATTCAGAGATATGGGGGAGATACAGAGATATAGGGAGATTATCAACCGAATACACAAAATATAATTACATATCATTTCTAGAAACTGAACTTTCTGGGAACATCAATTTTCTGAGATTAGATAGCAATATTGATCTAGTTTGCATTTATCCAATTAAACCCCCCCCCCCATTTTAAAGTTTATTTAGGCATCCACGGAGACGGTAATCGCTGACGTCATTTCCGTATCATTAACACCTAGTTACCGTAATTTGACTTAGAGACCACACACGCACTGAACAAGAATGGTATGATGATGGCCGGATACTTGCCTGTTTGCGGCGTATAATTTCTGTTTACGTTCGTTGTTGTCCAGTAGCCGGCTACTGACATAAGCCAAGCTTTGATCTGATCAGTCAATAGTGATACGGCACGATCTTTCCCGAGGAACGAAGCGGAGGGTGGACGTATTTTCTCTATTTTTTTCTAATTTCCGGCTTCGATCTGCCCAATCGTTGATCGTCTTCGAGTCGATGCGTTCCGGAGTACGGACTCTACAGGGCTCAGTGGGAATGGGATCGGAAAAAAATATGAAATGTCTTCCATCGATCTATTGACGTGTGTCAGAAACTGTCATCCCGTCGACAGGGGCAGTTGTCTCACTGATTTATTATCTCTTTTGAAGTTTGACGGGACAATGAATAGCGGGGATGTTTGTATTGTAACCCGAGTGGACGAGCGAGGGAGGGCGGGTGTTGTGACCAGTCAGATAGAGTATACACAGGATGACATATCAACTGAATTGATCGACGTGTTATTACTCCAAGGTGATCATTCATCACGATGTAAGTGAAATTAATTTAGCTGCCATGAAGTAGACATTATTGACAACACTAATACAGTTTGCTCATCATAACGTTTTCAATTGTGTTTACTATAAATAAATAAATATCAGCTGATGGGGTCTTTTATATGAGACTTTTATAGGAGACGTTATGATTACATAGATAGATAGATAGATAGATAGATAGATAGATAGATAGATAGATAGATAGATAGATAGATAGATATTGATTTCGAGATGGTACAGATAACAAATATACAATTTACAACTATTTTTACACAAGACAAAATTATGTGCATTTCGAACCATCTCATGGTCATACCTAAGAAATAAATTTCTCTGTCCTCTCAGACAGAAAGTATTCATACAATAAGTGTCCATAATACATTTCATTTACAAGACTTGGAGGCCGGATAGACCATATATAGTGCATACATTTATAATATTTCAGCCAAGCAAAATGTGCATTTTACTTATAATTTAATTAAAATAAATTTGGATATAAATTTAATATACTCAACGAAATAAATAACTGTAGTGTTTGTTGATTATATTTGGCCTTAGCCACATACTAGGGAGAGTATTCGATAAAGTATTCGATAGAGAATACGAATAATTTATTATTCCTCGAATACTAACATCACACATGAATATGGATATTATTCGAATAGGAAAACGATATCATTTTGCAAATATCTATGAATATCTTCACCTGTAAAGCAATATGCTACTGATATAGTAATGTATTGCAACTTAAACCTGCTGGTCGTGGGATCGAATTCCAGTATGGTGTCTGTGTCTATGAGAAATATCTGCTAACAAAAACAACTCTCGCTATGTACTAAATGTTATTAGGGATGAGACTAAAACACTCACTCACTCACTCACTCACTCACTCACTCACTCACTCACTCACTCACTCACTCACTCACTCACTCACTCACTCACTCACTCACTCACTCACTCACTCACTCACTCACTCACTCACTCACTCACTCACTCACTCACTCACTCACTCACTCACTACCACCACCCACACACTCACTCACTCACTCACTCACTCACTCACTCACTCACTCACTCACTCACTCACTCACTCACTCACTCACTCACTCACTCACTCACTCACTCACTCACTCACTCACTCACTCACTCACTCACTCACTCACTCCTCACCACTCACTCCTCACCACTCACTCACTCACTCACTCACCACTCACCACTCACTCACCACTCACTCACTCACTCACTCACTCACTCACTCACTCACTCACTCACTCACTCACTCACTCACTCACTCACTCACTCACTCACTCACTCACTCACTCACTCACTCACTCACTCACTCACTCACTCACTCACTCACTCACTCACTCACTCACTCACTCACTCACTCACTCACTCACTCACTCACTCACTCACTCACTCAAAAATCATGACCTTCCCGGATGTTACTCAACAATGAGAGGTTCAGATAAACTTTTGGCTAGAAAAATACGACACAAAGAACTTTAATGAAGATGTTTTTGATGCCAAATCACTGTCACAAGTGCTATATCATAATTTGATCAAATTATGGATCAAAACTCGATATCGGTTTATGTTTCTTCTCGTATCCAGAAGAGAGATGATCGAGTACTTTAACCAAATACGATATTCTATCAGGATCAGAAGCTTAGATATCGAGCTAAAAGAAATGTAAAGTTTCTGTTTAATTTGGTCTGAAATTCGGGTTACTAGAATAACCATATTGAAATAAATGATGCTCTTAAAAATATTAAAAGCCGGAGATTTTACGAAGAAAAACTTTAATCAGTTTTCTTCTCCTTCCAAGCATCTCCGTCAAAATCCGACATCAACGACTCGTCAGGATCACTCTCGCTGCTCATCGTCTCGTGTCCAGCGAGATTTTGTCGTTTTCTACTGCGTCGTGACTTCCTCAGTTTGTTCTCCAATCGAAGGAATATACGATGAAGGTAGAAATGGTAGACAGTCCACGTTAGTAGAGCTAGTAGACCAGTCAGCCAGAGGATACTAATATGTCTAGGTAAAGGCTTAGTGACTGTATTCCACTCAAACTTGAGGATTATCATAAACTCTGTGAGGGCAATGGCAGACTGTAACCACAACTGAGTACCCATCTTAGTAAACTTACTGGGAAAAAAAATTTAAAAATATATATATATATATATATATATATATATATATATATATATATATATATATATATAGAGAAGAGAGAGAGAGAGAGAGAGAGAGAGAGAGGGTGAGGGGAGGAAGCTACTCTTGAGTGTGTGTGTGTGTGTGTGTGTGTGTGTGTGTGTGTGTGTGTGTGCGGGCGTATGTGTGTGTGAGAGAGAGAGCGAGAGAGAGAGAGAGAGAGAGAGAGAGAGAGAGAGAGCGAGCGAGAGAGAAAGAGAGAGAGAGAGATCCAGTAGCACATAGATTTAGTATCAATATAACATACGAATCTTCCATAAACTGGAAATGTTCCCGAGTTGCCACCGCCGCCCAAAGTAGGAAGAATACAAGACGGATGAGATTCAAAGGATGAGTGTCAGGTATCCATAAAGTAAACTTTAAATAGAACGTGTTTAACTCAGCCACGAGAATCTAACAAACAGAACAAAGAGATAGACTGTATCAAGACATTATCATATTGACTAACGTCTATGTCTGTGTCATTGAAATCTCCACCAAGTATTGTTATACTAACAAACAAGATTATCCATAAAGTGCATAGCCATCTTGTAAGACTTTCTGTTGGTCGCCAGTCAAATTCCGTCCAGAAATAAGGCGTAAATTGCTTCATGATCCGTGAAAACTTACCTCTAAAATAATATGAACAGAAACAAATATGTTTTTGAAATATAATCAGTCAGTTAACAGAGGCAGGCACACACACACACATACACACACACACACACACACACACACACACACACAACACACACACACACACACACACACACACACACACACATACATGCAAAGACACAATTTACTTGTATGTCTTTATGGCCCATGTACTACGCCAGTAATAAGTCTTCATTGAGAGATAATTTAACGTCTTCATCCCCAAATACATGCCTGCTCCATTACATATAAGAGCATCCATGATCCACTGAAAATAACGTTAGTTTTTAGATAGTGATAGATTTATTAATACATTTATTTCTTTAATAGACATTAGAGTAAAGAGAAATGGTAAGATATGTAACCTAAAGTATTTTGTAATAAAAAATACATAACATGAAACAAAATACGGATAGAAATTAAGAAACAAACTTACTTATATACTTATTTGTAAGGTTGAGGATTGGAAATTCGAGATAAAGAATAAAAGACTTTATAATGAAAAGTGTAAACAAATATTTTGTAAATAGTAATCTCTATTTATTTTATTCTAAGAGACGTATAATGAGCTCAGTTTAAATGATGAAGGTTACTAGATGGCGTACTTACGTGATCCCACCAACACTCACTAAAGTTTGGTAATTGATGCTCAAACGTGTACTCGAGAAACTCAAACATAATACTAATTACCATACACATCCAATAATCTCTAATGACTAACGTCTGCAATAAACAACGTTTCAATTAGCATAATGTTGTCATAACGTTGTCTTAATGTAGTCATAACGTAGTCATAATGTAGTCATAACGTAGTCGTAATATGTCCTGCAACAAGGATTCAAAATGGCTATTGGCATACGTTACGTTGTGTCAATATGCGAAAGTATCTCAATTATAATTATAACTGTAAGTAATACACACCAATATGAAAATAATATTAAAATAAAAGAAAACAAATTATTCTTCCAAATATTAGTTTCATGTTTAAATATGTCTGGTATGATATGTTCAAAAAATTGCATTGATAAGTGGAGTAATTATATTGTTAGGGGAGTAATTATACTGCTTGTGGGGAGAGTACATTATTAGGAGAGTAATTACGTTGTTAGCGAGGTAATTTAATTTTTAGGGGTATAATTATATGATGATGGAATATTAGTATAGATGATGGGACACGAGCACAAGTCACCCTCTAGGGCCCACTCCACTCCCGGTTGAGCCCAGCCCATGTTCCACCTAATCTCAGGCTCAAAAAGCTTCGCGCACATTAACGATCAGTAATTGCTTACGAACACCTGAGATACAGGTGCAAGGCTGAGACGTGATGATGAAGTCATATGTACACAGAAGCTGGCTATCTTCTGAGGCGCCTCACATCCTCGGTTCCGACGGAACCACTCGTGGAATATAACATTACGTACATAACCAGCTCACAAGTAAAAATTTGAAGCCGAATGCATTTTTTTATTCCAACTAAATTCGGCTAAAAGGGATTTGCGGGGTATTTTGGCCCGATCTAGTTTTAAACATTTTCCCTTACCACTTCCATTAGGACGATACTAGGTCAAAGAACAAGAGAAACTCGACCTTTACCCAATGCGAGAGTATGGGGCACGATCCCCGACGACGTCAGCCTGGGTAATATCCAGATGATGATTGTCCACATTGTTACGGGCAAGGATTACTACGAAGGCAGCGTTATACTGGGGACGATCATCTGGATCGAGTTGGATGCAACCAGGGAGAGGTGTGGAAGAAGTGAGCGGAGCAATAACCTGGACCGAGCCCTGCCCCCTCTTATTGGCGAAAGTGGATGTCTCCGAAATCCCTATGGCCGAGCTACAAGTAGCCAACTGCTGACCCAAGGTTACAACATCTACTCCATCAACTACAAGCAAGATTTATCTGGCTTCCTCGATCGGGAAACGCTGATGGAGCACCATCGAGGGGTTCCGCAAATGGGGAGACTTGGCCGCCGCTATGCGCGAACAAATACCCACGATCCTGAATAACATGGCCTGTACATGACACGTCTGTACATGGATCTGCACTACTGAAACCGGCTACACCTCCCGGACCAAATTATACAACAAACTTGTGTCCAACTTAGAGCTCAATGGCGGCCATTTTGTCGCTGCCGAATTTCTCCGTCCTCCGCGTCGACATCCTGGCTTCATCCCCATATACTCTGAATGGGATATAAATTCAGCCCTCTTCGTTGCTACAACAAAGACGCCGACATGGCCATGATTCTAGCTGCCAGCAAATGCCAAAATCCCAGCTCCACCCTAGGCCCCCCCCCCACCGAGCTCTCGGAACTCCTCTCAACCACGACTACCATCTCTCGAATCTGGAGGACGAGCAAGTATCGGGCCATTGGCAGCGACATTTACTTATTCTGGCTTCTCGAGTCCCCCGAAATTACTCAGGATCACCGGATGCCTACGCTCCAGACACGTGAGTGTGAGAAGCGCCTCCAAGAGATCAGAGACATAAGTAGATTATGAGCATCAAGAGGAACAACAATAACACATAGGGTCTTCGAGACTGTGTAAGATATGAAGTGATCCTGATGTTGTTCCGGGGTGCTACTAGTTCTTGTAATCAATCAGTTCCATCAGTTACGCCCTCCTCAGCAGAGACAATGGCACAGCTTTTTGTGTTGCTGCATTACAAACAACTCTGTTTCTCGCACAGCCGGCTGCTGAAACCCAGAGAACAGGATCTCTACGTCCACATGGGGTCGCTCGATGCTCCCATACAAGAAAACGCAGACATAATGGAAAGGATCCTAGACCTGCAGCGGGTTTGCAAGGTTGGAGAGACAGATGCTCTCTTCGACAAGGTCATCAAAGAGTAGGGGGTGCTCTGTAGGAGATGTGGTGCGAGGTGGAAGAGGTCAGCCAAGACCAGGTGGACCTACAGAGAGTTGGGTAGGTGGTGGAATAGGCCCGAAAGTGGACATACCTCCGACTCGTAGCAGTCTTGGCTTGGAAGATAATGGTAAATACGTTGCAAGCAGCTAGCCCGCAATTCATTCCGCGACGCCGGTGAATTTGTCCATCTTGCCAGTCGTTTTGACGGAGGAGCAGCTGCGCATGTGCAGACCAATTCTGGTGTATCGAAATACCACCGCCACTCTATGGAATACGATGGACATACAGCCTAAAATCGTAGCCGAATGAGTGTTTGACTGCCACGACCAATCCGCGCTCGGGACGCGGTGAATCGGCAACAAAATAGTACTATTCTACCAACATATACACACACATAGAGACAAACTTGTAACCGGAAGAATGGTAACCTTCCAGCAACATGCTCTAAATGGGTCGGGAACATGTATCGTAGAAAACAATAGCCGAAAATATGGTAGCCCGTCGCGGCCAATACGTCCGCGGGGCGCTCTGGATCGGGTACAAAAAGCGTGGCCTTCAACTAACATAAGCCTGCGAGACGCAGGTACGGGGTAGCCGGAACTGGTAGCCGAAAGTTTGGTAGCCTTCCACCAGCATGCGCTATACGGATCGATAACATCCATACATACACAACAATGTTAGTCGAAAGTATTGTAGCCCCGACCATAAATACACTAAAGCAACAATAGACATCGCAGCTGCTCCGACCATCAAAACGGGACTCGCTGTTGCGGCTTTGAAAATAGAAATGGGCACCTTTCTTGGCTCTAAGAGCTGGTCTATTCATTCCCAAAGCGGAAATGTGGCTGGAGGCACGGCGGGGGGCGGCGGTTAAGGCCGGTGCTATGGGGTGATCTGCACTCGTAATTATATTATTAGGATAGGAAATATATTGTTAGGGGAGTAATTGCATTGCAAGGAGGGTAATTAGATTGTTAAGGGAGGAATTACATTATTAACGGAGTAATTATTTTGTTAGCGGAGTAATGTCTAGTGATAAGCAGTGTCAATCTAGATACAATCTAGTTTTTAGATTTTTTTTAATCCTTCAGTGATACAAAATTATCAATTAATAATATTTTGTAAATAATTACCATATTTTTTAATAAACCTATATTTGGACAAGTTAGTGAGGATGTTGCGAGAGTTACCTTGAAGAACCAACCAAAGAAATGTACGGCTACGAAGGCATCCATCTTGTCTCTGACGATGTGCCAAGGATCTTCGGGATAGTCTCTATCATAAATATCACATTTACCGCCGTAATTCTTCTCAACGCGTCGTACGCCGAGTTCGGGATCGATATGGTGGAGAAGATTTCTAGCGTCTTTAGCATTCTATAGAGGATACAGAAAATATGACACAAAATTTTCTGCGGAATAAAATATAATAAACTGATCTCAGCTTTACTTCTGAACAACTAAAACTAAATGATCTTTTTGGAATGAAACAATCAAAACAAACTGACTTCTGATCTGAACTCTTGCTATTTTAACTTGTATATGATAGGATCAACAGGGTACAATGTATATAATGTAGAGATGTTTTTAATTAAGAAACTGTCATCTATTATAGTTCGTCAGAAGTTCGGTGCCGAAACGTTAGCTGTATAGCTAAAACCCTTTAAATTTAGGTGTATTTAGCCATTAATGATCGTCTTTCTTACCTGGAACAATATAAAGACAAGGAACACTTCGTATATAATGCTAAGTGCCAATAGAAGCTTCCAAAATGCTGCAGAAGCAACAACAAAATGACGAGATAATACGGTGAATAAAATGATTAGATTATTATGCAGAGTTTCGTAAATCATCATTGTTTACACCTGATGGCTGACTATCTATGTGATTGTTTACATATGATTATTATCCGATGACAGTCTATGTGATTATTTACCTGGATGAGGTCGTCTGAATGGTCCATCTGGAAGGTGTGTTATGCCAAATACACAAAGAACGATAATACAAATGACTAGTGCCCTAGAAAAAGTTCAACAAAATATTATGAATATAATAATATTAATAATAATAATAATAATAATAATAATAATCATCATCATCATCATTTATTATGTTGTTCAATATTTATCCATCAGTATATATATATATATATATATATATATATATACTGGTGGATAAATATATATGGCGAGGGGTTCTTTAATTACATGTTCAGTAAGTATAGATAATCATATATTTTATATCTAAAAATATAACGTTAGGACGTCTGGTTAACGACAAACGACGTCTGATTTTATATTTGATCCAGATACAACAATTGTCAACAGCCATACAGTGTCATATATCAAGGAACCTCACCTCTTTGTATTGTACACGCTATCATCAGATGTTTCATTATATATCGCTAAACACCAGAGGGCAGCACTGAAGAGAATCAGTGCTAGCACGCGATGTGCTCGCCTAAAGAGGAAATGACGTCAACAATAGAATTATTCGGTCAAGGCCAGATGGAAAATATGTAATTGTTGCATTCGACAACAGTACCATATAGTCAACGTCAATAACAACAACAACAACAACAACATTAACAACAACAAAAGCAACAACAACAACTACTTCTGCAATCACTACAAATGGTGGTGATGGTAGTGGCGGTAGTAGTAGTAGTAGTAGTAGTAGTAGTTGTGATGTTGATGTGGTGGTGGTGTTTGTTATTATGATGATATGATGGCTGTTGGGGTGATCGTTGTTGCTGTTGTTGTGATGATGTGATGGCTGCTGTTGTGATAGTGATGGTTATTGTTATGATTGAGATGTGATGATTGTTGGGGTGATCGTTGTTGCTGTTGTTGTGATGATGTGATGGCTGCTGTTGTGATAGTGATGGTTATTGTTATGATTGAGATGTGATGATTGTTGGGGTGATCGTTGTTGCTGTTGTTGTGATGATGTGATGGCTGTTGTTGTGATAGTGATGGTTATTGTTATGATTGAGATGTGATGATTGTTGGGGTGATCGTTGTTGCTGTTGTTGTGATGATGTGATGGCTGTTGTTGTGATAGTGATGGTTATTGTTATGATTGAGATGTGATGATTGTTGGGGTGATCGTTGTTGCTGTTGTTGTGATGATGTGATGGCTGCTGTTGTGATAGTGATGGTTATTGTTATGATTGAGATGTGATGATTGTTGGGGTGATCGTTGTTGCTGTTGTTGTGATGATGTGATGGCTGCTGTTGTGATAGTGATGGTTATTGTTATGATTGAGATGTGATGGCTGTTGGGGTGATCGTTGTTGCTGTTGTTGTGATGATGTGATGGCTGTTGTTGTGATAGTGATGGTTATTGTTATGATTGAGATGTGATGATTGTTGGGGTGATCGTTGTTGCTGTTGTTGTGATGATGTGATGGCTGTTGTTGTGATAGTGATGGTTATTGTTATGATTGAGATGTGATGATTGTTGGGGTGATCGTTGTTGCTGTTGTTGTGATGATGTGATGGCTGTTGTTGTGATAGTGATGGTTATTGTTATGATTGAGATGTGATGATTGTTGGAGTCATCGTTGTTGCTGTTGTTGTGATGATGTGGTGGCTGTTGTTGTGGTGGTGGTAATGTGATGATTGTTGTTGTGGTTGTACTATCATACTATTATTACACTATATTACAACCATTACTCTTACACGTGGGTGGATGGTTGATCGGTGGGTGGGTGAATGGGTGGTGTGCCCTGTTACCTATTATAATAAAGGCTTTAAAATAACTAATTATTATTCGGCAAACATTCTGATAAGATTAGATCAATACTTTATTGATTCAGGAGGTCAGGATCAGATATCTTGTACTTATGAGTAAATAGACTTGTATACTGTACGTAAAATAACCACAATGTCTCATCTTATAAAACAATAGCTATGATTACTGAGTGTTCGATTACGTACTACTTTGATAATTAAGATGTGTGTTTGTTTGTTTGTTTGTTTTGAAGTAATACGAACACGTGTTTGTTACTAAATCAGGCAAAGAAGTAAACAAACAAAAATGTGTTTAATAAAGCATTTGGTTTATTCTGTAGTATTTATATGTTAGTGTTCAAACTTTCCGGTAGGTGGTGGTCAGAAATTAGGACAAGACATGATGTGTATCAAGATAAACTCATCGAATAATTTAATAATACTAAGATTAATATCATCAAAATTGTCCGAAAATAATTAAATATGATGAACAAACCGAAATGTTACTGTTTTCTTGGTGATAATTAACAAATATACAAATATTAACAGAATAATTAGCGCATCATCTCCTTTGACAGGTTATAATATTCTGAATATATTACGGCCGAGTGATCCAGAATTTGACCCACAGATAATAAAGAGCTATTTAATCTGTGTCATCTTGCGGACTCGCATATCTTCTATCTTCCATGATTCGGGATCTTAAATGTCAATTATAGATAACTTTGTGTTAATTAATTATGAATCTGTAAAAACCCACCCCCTTGGTATTTACGCTGTTGTCATGACGACCAACACATTGAATAGATCAGATTGGATATTTCGACATATTATTTGGTGCGATGTCTATTTAAGTTGAAAATACTCTTAGTAATAGTGATACTATTAGCACGAGTAGTTAGTATTGTTGTTGTGTTATTGTTATCTTTGTTGTTGTGGTAGTTGTCGTAGCTGGAGTATTCTTTTTACAAAAAAATACTCCCAAAGTTAATGTTTTTGCTCATCAATAGCAGCAACGGTAGTATTAGTCCAAATAGTAAAAATAGTATTAACTATATTATCATTAGCATGATATACTAACCAAAAAAATGACATGCTCCCATCGTCATAGAAACGTTTTGTCATCCGTTTTCTTGCTTCCCATTTATCCATTTCTCCTGTGATGACGCCAACTCTAGGGTCACCTTCTGTGTGAAGGTCACTAACTTCAGGGTTAGACACCTGCCCATTAGCTCGGTATTCCACCATGTCGTAATGTAATTAGATCGACAGAGTTATTACTAGTTTGTCTACCTGTAATAATAGACAGCTATCTGGTCAGATATGCTCTATGTACCTTCGCCTCAGAGATAAGATAATCTTGATTCCCTATTTATAACGACTTGTGTAAACAGATGTTTATGATTGGCGTCATTAGATATAGGTAAAGGTGTGGGCGATAGACGTATCTTAATTTTCTTAGTATCAATAAATATAAACAAATTATTTTCATAATAAACAGGATCCGTAACTCAGTGACATTTTTAATAAAAATAATATCAATGCTTCTCAGATGTTAATTACTGTCTTTTGTCTTGTTTGATGCCTGATTATTCCTGATCGTTAATGAACATCAAAGTTAGTGATAATATTTGATTGTTTTCTTATTTTCCAGCTTTCTTGGTCTAATAATGTCTGGATGATTTTTGGTTACAGCTAATGTTACTATCACGGTGTTTGTCTAGAGATAGCATTAATATCACGGTGTTGGACTACAGGTGATATTACTATCACGGTGTTTGACTAGAGGTAACGTTAATATCATGGTGTTTGCCTACCGTAAATATTAACATCACGGTGTTTTGGAACAGGTAATATTAACATTACGGTGTTTAGGTACAGGTAATATTAACATCACGGTGTTTTGGAACAGGTAATATTAACATTACGGTGTTTGGGTACAGGTAATATTAACATCACGGTGTTTGGGAATAAGTAATATTAATATCACGGTTTTGTCTACATGTAATATTAATATCACGGTGTTTAGGTATAGGTAATATTAATATCACGGTGTTTAGTTACAGGTAATATTAACATCACGGTTTTTGTCTACATATAATATTAATATCACGCTATTTAGGTACAGGTAATATTAATATCACGGTGTTTGTCTACAGATAATATTAATATCACGGTGTTTTGGAACAGGTAATATTAACATTACGGTGTTTAGGTACAGGTAATATTAACATCACGGTGTTTGGGAATAGGTAATATTAATATCACGGTTTTTGTCTACAGGTAATATGAATAGCATGGTGTTTGGGTACAGGTAATATAAATATCACGATGTTTGTCTACAGGTAACGTTAATATCACGGTGTCTGTCTACAGATGATATTGATATCACGGTGTTTGTCTACAGATAATATTGTATATTTCGTGTTAGATCACACTATTTGGAGACCAATAGAATGTTAAGTTAAATAGTTTTCGTTTGTCAATAAACAAACCGATATAGACAGATAATAATTATGTCACGACATCATTCATGATAATGATGATAATGATGTTGATGATGCTAAGAAGGAAGGGTAGGATGATACGGCGAAATACATTTATATATAGTTATGATAGTTACTATTTTAATAAAATGCTGAGATGATAACGCAGACAGATATAATAAACGATAAGACCATTGTTTATAATAAATTGATAACAGATAAAGGAACTGGTTACAATTTTTTTTTGGATTACTAATTACCAACGTTAATTACCAAAGTTGATTATCTACATTAGTGAATACAGTAATTTATAAAATGATAGAAATGACCATGTGATAACAACAAATGATAGAATGTATAATAATAAAGATTAAATGTGATTTCTTCTACTTGTCTTTCTCGAACTCTTTATATATAATAAATAATAAATATCATAATAATAATGCTGATGTTGCTGCTGCTGATAATAATAATAATAATAATAATAATAATAATAATAATAGCTTATTAGTAATTATTACCTAGATATTAATAACATTTATCTATGTATTAAGCTTCTTCTAGTGTTTGCTGATATTGGTGGGTTATGTACTAGTTTATATATTTATATATATATATATATATATATATATATATATATATATATATATATATATATATATAATAAAGAGAGAGAGATTTATATTAATAAAACAATTGTATTATAAGTATGATATTTATCATTTAACAAATAACGTTGACAGCAACGGTGTCATATAGTGAATCGTTATTTTAATTTTAATTTTACCTGTCAAATGTCAGCTTGCTAATTAATGTTTAATTGAAGATCAAAATTAATTTTTATCAATTCCATGAAAACAGTCAAAATTAAATTACAATGTGGGAAAACTATGATTACAATGTTGGAGAACCAGGACTCTTAGTGTAAAGCTGTAGTGTGGGATATCTAGGTTTGTAATGTGGAACAACTAGAATTTGGGAGTGACAAGGTGTGATAAGACTAGTACTGCAGGAGAAGTATGATTGTAATGTGAGAGAGTGGGGATTGTAGTGTGGGAAAATTAGGATTCAATTAAGAAAAAACTAGGATTGTAATGTCGAAAAAATTGGATTATAATATGGGAAGAGAATGATTGTTAGGTGATTCCGGTCTACTTTTGGGTGGTTCTGGCCCAAGTATCCGAGCTTTAATATTAAAAAGACAGAGTTATGTGGGAGGAACATCTAAAGCTTGTCGTGTAATTATTGATAACTGATGTAATTTAACATCCTGCCTTAGAACAGTAAGATATTTGCTGGATTTTAATGAAACTTTAAATTAAAGATTGGTTCTTACTGCATTGGGGTATTGAGCAGAGCCTTGAAATTGACTATAAGAAATTCATATTTAGTAATTTGTAGAGGTTTCTGTGTTAAGGAAAAAACGTCCATTACCAATTTTAGTACAATTTTAGTTCTATTCAAATTATATTTGACTAATTACCATACTAATTATATTCCATTAAATATGACAACCAGTAATCGATTAGTATCAATTAGTGGCATCCTTTGCATTTCAATTAGTACTGGTGACACTGTGTATTAACAAACTTCACAAACTGATAAAACATCTTTTATAGCATCATTAAAACTGTGAAATAGTTCTGACATCTTTCACTGAACATTATAACCCAAAACTATATAATTTTGAGATAATTAATAATTTCTCCAAAGTCAAATAGATTTCACTATAAGAAGTTATATATCTTGTTGTTTTGGGAAGAACATCTAAAGCTTGTCGTGTAATTATTGATAACTCATGTTATCTGTCATCATGTCTTTGGCCAGTAAGATATTTGCTGGATTTGAATCAAACGCCGAAGACTTTATGTATTATGTAAAAATATCATCGGAAAAACAATCAATACGAGTGGAGTCTAAGGTAAATTTGACTCTTTTCAGTAATTCATTCTCCATTCAATTTAACTTGAGAAGTTTGATTAATTTCTCTCTAAAATCGTTTATTATGTAGATCCAAATGTAACTCACTGTAGATGAAGCATCATTATGTCACGTGAATAAACTTTATCTCGTAACTTTTCATATAACGTACACAAGTTAAGTAAGTCATCATCACATTTATTATATAAAATTCTGATATTGTAGGTTTGAAATAAATTAGTATCATTAATAAATTAATTATTCAAATTAATTAATTATGAAACACATCTCAATTATTATCCTAATACTGAGATTATGTAATATTGTTAAGTTTATGAGTAGTTTATTGTTTTAGTCTTTCAATATTATATTTATTATCTAACTTTAGCTAATTACATATTATATTACTTCGTTTTTGTTTAACAGTTTTCTGGATGGCTTCCTACGATTTATGAAATACTGAATGAGGAAGAATATGAAGAGGAACATGAAGAATTCTACGATGATGACGTATTTTTCGATGAATCCAATACCAACGTCATCAAATCTGATGACGTCAACAGGATGTCTCCATCAATAGCACACACTAATGAGATAAACCATTGGCATATCCACTGAACCATGACGTGCATCAAGGTGATCACAAAACATAATGACGTCATCTCGGTGTTTTGATTACCAAAAAAAAAAACCCAACAATGACGTCATCAACTATTTAAAAGGAACCAGTACAACATAACAAATTAGAATCATTATACGTACGTCATTTATTAGATAGAAAGCAGACGCTATTTTATTGTTATATACCTATAGAGAAAATGTAAACAGTGTCTTGACTATAGATAACAAGAAGAAGATGTATATATTAGAGAAAGAAATTGGACGTTTTTCTAGAAGTTTGTTCGTTAATTTCATTTTGGGTAGATCGCGTGTAATCTACTATAATGTTATTGAACGAGTACATGACTATCGTCTTAGGACAGAGATAATCCTGCTCTGAATATAAAGAAGAACCTTTGATGAGAAGTTTAATGACCATTTTTGTGTACATCGTATGCTAAATATGCCGACATCAGTTTGTGAATGAAGTTTTATAATTAGAAATAACGATATTTGATTATAATAATAGTGTGTTTATATATTTAACTTATATTGGCTCGTTGGAACATGTTATTTAATGAGCAAGTCTTTTATATAAACGTGGAATGTGATGATGATGATGAAGATGATGATGTTGATGGTGATGATGATTATTATTATTATTATTACTATTATTATGATTATTATGAACGTATATAATAATAATCTGTGTTTGATTTGATCTGCATTTATAAATATATTTATCATGATGCAATAAAAATTAAGATATGTACATTTAGTTTGTGTTTTATGTCAACGCATTATTACTTTTCTAAAATTGTATTGTGCTATTAGAATGTGAAACACCTTTTTTTGTATCGAGGTGAGGAAGAGATTTATTTTAACTGATAATTACAATCTCTAAATCCAAAACTTTATGTATAATTATATCATCCTAAATCAATGAGTTTTAACTCAATCATTACATATACCAGTATGCTCTTTCATTTATTCATGCTGTACTCCTGTCAATATGAAGCCAGTTAATTACAGCTAATTACATAGGTAAATAAAGGTAAGTATTATTTATTCTATAACTAAATATAGACAAAATCAACTTCATTATTACTTAAAATATTCATATAATTACAACAACAAAAATATAAAACATTACAACGTTATGACGATATTGATCATGGTCAGAAACAAAGTGTTTACGTCCTTTGCTCAGTATATATAATTAATGTGTATTTATCGTAAAAACTGAGATTGTGAAAATAAGAAAATTAATATATTACAGACAAGTTTGATAATATGGTTTTAATTTCATCAATAATGTCACATTGACTACATAATTAGCTCCAACTGATTTTCTTTTCGACCAAATTTGTGAAAAAAATAAGTTGCTTCCTCTTTTCATTCACTCAGACTACCCTCATAAACACAAACACACTCACACTCACGAAAGCTTCAACACAACTTACTCTCACACAAAGATTACTAATACATAAGAACATAAACTTACTGATACTTAAACACTTGTATATGTAAGCGACATTAATTTCTTGAATATCTAAACTATAAATTATACCAATAAACAAATCAATAAACGTCACAAATTGCATACTTTCCTTTTCAAAGATTGATATATTCTTTATTTATATTAACGATATCATCATTAGCGGATTAGTAAATATTCCAGAATATAATTAGTAAATTGATACTATCATATGCATTGTCTATGTTTAACTTTGGAGGGTGAAATAATTGATTTTAATTTAATTTTCAATATTTTCTTTCCTACATTCATTGTTCATTTTGTAATTATTATGTCGACAAGAGTGACCTTTGTGTGGACAACTAGGAATGAAGTGTGGGACAATTAGGATTGTCTTGTGGAAACATCGGATTGTAGAGTGGGACAACAAGGATTTTAATTTTATTGTGCCTTACTATAATAGAATATTGTATAGAGTGTCCTGAACTTGAACATATAATTTATATTTAGTTAGTTGTAATTTATTTATAATATTTTCAATCTTTAGAAAAAATTATTAAATGTGATATTTTAGATTATCGATTGGTTCAAGGTCAAGTAATTTGTGTTGTTTCTGTGGTAAGGAAAATGACCGTATCCATTTGTTTTTCAATTTTAGTTCTTTTCAAATTATATCTTACTTATTAATTATTACACTAATTATATTCCATTAAATATGACAACCAGTAATCGATTACTATCAATTAGTGGCATCCTTTGCATTTCAATTACTACTGGTGACACTGTGTATTAAGAAACTTCACAAACTGATCAAACATCTTTTATTAACATTAATAAAAACTGTGAAATAGTTCTGACATCTTTCACTGAACATTATAACCCAAAACTATATAATTTTGAGATAATTAATAATTTCTCCAAAGTCAAATAGACTTCACTATAAGAAGTTATATATCTTGTTGTTTTGGGAAGAACATCTAAAGCTTGTCGTGTAATTATTGATAACTCATGTTATCTGTCATCATGTCTTTGGCCAGTAAGATATTTGCTGGATTTGAATCAAACCCCGAAGATTTTATGTATTATATAAAAATATCATCGGAAAAACAATCAATACGAGTGGAGTCTAAGGTAAATTTGACTCTTTTCAGTAATTCATTCTCCATTCAATTTAACTTGAGAAGTTTGATTAATTTCTCTCTAAAATCGTTTATTATGTAGATCCAAATGTAACTCACTGTAGATGAAGCATCATTATGTCACGTGAATAAACTTTATCTCGTAACTTTTCATATAACGTACACAAGTTAAGTAAGTCATCATCACATTTATTATATAAAATTCTGATATTGTAGGTTTGAAATATATTAGTATCATTAATAAATTAATTATTCAAATTAATTAATTATGAAACACATCTCAATTGATTATCCTAATACTGAGATTATGTAATATTGTTAAGTTTATGAGTAGTTTATTGTTTTAGTCTTTGCAATATTATATTCCTATTATCTAATGTTTAGCTAATTACATATTATATTACTTTGTTTTTGTTTAACAGTTTTCTGGATGGCTTCCTACGATTTATGAAATACTGAATGAGGAAGAATATGAAGAGGAACATGAAGAATTCTACGATGATGACGTATTTTTCGATGAATCCAATACCAACGTCATCAAATCTGATGACGTCAACAGGATGTCTCCATCAATAGCACACACTAATGAGATAAACCATTGGCATATCTACTGAACCATGACGTGCATCAAGGTGATCACAGAACATAATGACGTCATCTCGGTGTTTTGATTACCAAAAAAAACCCAACAATGACGTCATCAACTATTTAAAAGGAACCAGTACAACATAACAAATTAGAATCATTATACGTACGTCATTTATTAGATAGAAAGCAGACGCTATTTTATTGTTATATACCTATAGAGAAAATGTAAACAGTGTCTTGACTATAGATAACAAGAAGAAGATGTATATATTAGAGAAAGAAATTGGACGTTTTTCTAGAAGTTTGTTCGTTAATTTCATTTTGGGTAGATCGCGTGTAATCTACTATAATGTTATTGAACGAGTACATGACTATCGTCTTAGGACAGAGATAATCCTGCTCTGAATATAAAGAAGAACCTTTGATGAGAAGTGAAAACAGTTTTTTTATCGATGTTTAATGACCATTTTTGTGTACATCGTATGCTAAATATGCCGACATCAGTTTGTGAATGAAGTTTTATAATTAGAAATAACGATATTTGATTATAATAATAGTGTGTTTATATATTTAACTTATATTGGCTCGTTGGAACATGTTATTTAATGAGCAAGTCTTTTATATAAACGTGGAATGTGATGATGATGATGAAGATATGATGTTGATGATGATGATTATTATTAGTATTAATATTATTATGATTATTATGAACGTATATAATAATAATCTGTGTTTGATTTGATCTGCATTTATTAATATATTTATCATGATGCAATAAAAATTAAGATATGTACATTTAGTTTGTGTTTTATGTCAACGCATTATTACTTTTCTAAAATTGTATTGTGCTATTAGAATGTGAAACACCTTTTTTTGTATCGAGGTGAGGAAGAGATTTATTTTAACTGATAATTAAAATCTCTAAATCCAAAACTTGATGTATAATTATATCATCCTAAATCAGTGAGTTTTAAATGAATCATTACATATACCAGTATGCTCTTTCATTTATTCATGCTGTACTCCTGTCAATATGAAGCCAGTTAATTACAGCTAATTACATAGATAAATAAAGGTAAGTATTACTTATTCTATAACTAAATATAGGCAAAGTCAATTTCTTTATTAATTAAAATATCCATATAATTACAACAACAAAAATATAAAACATTACAACGTTATGACGATATTGATCATGGTCAGAAACAAAGTGTTTACGTCCTTTGCTCAGTATATATAATTAATGTATATTTATCGTAAAAACTGAGATTGTGAAAATAAGAAAATTAATATATTACAGACAAGTTTGATAATATGGTTTTAATTTCATCAATAATGTCACATTGACTACATAATTAGCTCCAACTGATTTTCTTTTCGACCAAATTTGTGAAAAAAATAAGTTGCTTCCTGTTTTCATTCACTCAGACTACCTTCATAAACACAAACACACTCACACTCACGAAAGCTTCAACACAACTTACTCTCACACAAAGATTACTGATACATAAGAACATGAACTTACTGATACTTAAACACTTGTATATGTAAGCGACATTAATTTCTTGAATATCTAAACTATTAATTATACCAATAAACAAATCAACAAACGTCACAAATTGCATACTTTCCTTTTCAAAGATTGATATATTCTTTATTTATATTAACGATATCATCATTAGCGGATTAGTAAATATTCCAGAATATAATTAGTAAATTGATACTATCATATGCATTGTCTATGTTTAACTTTGGAGGGTGAAATAATTGATTTTAATTTAATTTTTAATATTTTCTTTCCTACATTCATTGTTCATATTGTAATTATTATGTCGGCAAGAGTGACCTTTGTGTGGACAACTAGGAATGAAGTGTGGGACAATTAGGATTGTCTTGTGGAAACATCGGATTGTAGAGTGGGACAACAAGGATTTTAATTTTATTGTGCCTTACTATAATAGAATATTGTATAGAGTGTCCTGAACTTCAACATATAATTTATATTTAGTTAGTTGTAATTTATTTATAATATTTTCAATCTTTAGAAAAAATTTAATAACTGTGATATTTTAGATTATCGATTGGATCAAGGTCAAATAATTTGTGTTGTTTCTGTGGTAAGGAAAATGACCGTATCCATTTGTTTTTCAATTTTAGTTCTTTTCAAATTATATCTTACTTATTAATTATCACACTAATTATATTCCATTAAATATGACAACCAGTAATCGATTACTATCAATTAGTGGCATCCTTTGCATTTCAATTACTACTGGTGACACTGTGTATTAAGAAACTTTACAAACTGATCAAACATCTTTTATTAACATTAATAAAAACTGTGAAATAGTTCTGACATCTTTCACTGAACATTATAACCCAAAACTATATAATTTTGAGATAATTAATAATTTCTCCAAAGTCAAATAGACTTCACTATAAGAAGTTATATATCTTGTTGTTTTGGGAAGAACATCTAAAGCTTGTCGAGTAATTATTTATAACTCATGTTATCTGTCATCATGTCTTTGGCCAGTAAGATATTTGCTGGATTTGAATCAAACGCCGAAGACTTTATGTATTATGTAAAAATATCATCGGAAAAACAATCAATACGAGTGGAGTCTAAGGTAAATTTGACTCTTTTCAGTAATTCATTCTCCATTCAATTTAACTTGAGAAGTTTGATTAATTTCTCTCTAAAATCGTTTATTATGTAGATCCAAATGTAACTCACTGTAGATGAAGCATCATTATGTCATGTGAATAAACTTTATCTCGTAACTTTTCATATAACTTACACAATTTAAGTAAGTCATCATCACATTTATTATATAAAATTCTGATATTGCAGGTTTGAAATATATTAGTATCATTAATAAATTAATTATTCAAATTAATTAATTATGAAACATATCTCAATTGATTATCCTAATACTGAGATTATGTAATATTGTTAAGTTTATGAGTAGTTTATTGTTTTAGTCTTTGCAATATTATATTCCTATTATCTAACGTTTAGCTAATTACATATTATATTACTTCGTTTTTGTTTAACAGTTTTCTGGATGGCTTCCTACGATTTATGAAATACTGAATGAGGAAGAATATGAAGAGGAACATGAAGAATTCTACGATGATGACGTATTTTTCGATGAATCCAATACCAACGTCATCAACATAATGACGTCATCTCGGTGTTTTCATCGGCAACAAACAATGACGTCACCTATCATTTAAAAGGAACCAGTACAAATAACAAATTAGAATCAGTATATGTACGTCATTTGTTATTTAAAAGCAGACGACATTTAATTGTTTTATACGTATACAGAAAATATAAAGAGTGTCTTGTCGAAAGTTAAAAAGAAGATGTATTTATTAGAGACAGAGAATGGGCATTTTTTCTAGAAGTTTGTTTGTTATTTATATTTTGTGTAGATCGCGTGTAATCTACTGTAATGTTATTGAACGAGTGCTTGTGTAAATGGTTTTATAAATATGCCTACATCAGTCAGTGATTGAATGTTTACAATTAGAAATGGGAACGACGATAGCAGATTATGAGAACAGTATCCTGGACTATTTTATTTATATAGGTGTCTTAGAACATATTATATAATAAGGACGTTTTATATATAAATGTGAAATATGATGATGATGATGATGATGATGAAGTAAAATAATTATCTCTACTTTATTTGAAATGTATTTATAAATATATTTATCACGATAACTGTTTCAGTGATGTCTCTGGCTGGATGACAAACAATATACTTAAGCCCAATGTCATTATAGGTACATACAGACAACGCAGCAAACTTACTTGTTTCTTCCCTACGCCCATCTTTAATCATAGCATCGCACCATCAGACACTGTACATAATCTTGGTGTTACATTTGCTAACTATTTTAATTTAATTAAAAAAATATTTCCTTGACATGGCGCTGCTGGTTCTACCATATTCGTGACCTTCACCGTATTGGGTGCTATATTTCCTTTTTAATCAATTCAATCAATTTTTCTTTTGGAACTATATAAAACACACGAAATAAATTATTTATGTAAAGATTGTATCATAGTTAGTGGCATACGGTACCAAGCCGTGGAATAGAGTCGTGTAGACTGGAACCTGAAAACACTATTTCATCGTTTAATTTGTTTAACAAGATAGCATCAGTATTAAGTATAAAGGTATTCCATATCTTAGAAAATTTTAATAACAATAATAATGCACGTATAATGAGATAGGACAAAACATTTGGGATCATACGTGTCCACACTGAACCATTCCACATACCTCAGCCAGCCCCGCCCATCGGATTAACAGAGCTAGAAATAATAATTTAATCAGTCGCTGTACTCCCGAATCACGGCCTTTCGGAATCTGGAAGAGAAACCAGATACATGTATCAGCGTCTGATGAGCAGTATTAGTATAGAGTTCTGTAGATAAATAATTCCATATTTGTGGCTCCTTGTTGGTAATGCATTGTGATCTTACAACAGTCCGAGTTGGAGGGGATTGCAGTTTCGTTGCAGTGCAGTGACGGGTACTATATTCATGCATAATTCTAGATGTAGTAGAGGTTGTTTAGTGGAGAGAGTAGTAACTTGTGTAGGAAACATAGGACATATTTTGATACCTGCATTATATATATATAATATATATATTAACCAGTTTTAATACACGCAAGTGCTTGAAAATCGGTTCTCTGTGAGCATAATAGGTTACACCAGCTATGACTCTAATAATTTATTTTACATTATGACCAGTTTCTTCAAGTGAATTTCATAGGCAGCCCCCACAGCGTTACTCCGTATGATAGATACGGATACACCAGAGAATAATATAAGATTTTATTATGTTTTTTTATTCAGTACGTGGTTATCTTTGTTTATAGTTTTAAAAAATCGACTTTGATGTTTTAATTCCATTTTAGACTTTCATCAATGAGCATACCTAGACATTTAACACAATTTGTTTTAGTTATAATTTTATTGGTATAAATAGAGTGGTATCATCTGCTTTTACACAATTTAGAGTGTCAGAGAGATCATTGGTGTATATGATAAATAAAAGAGTCCCCAGAACAGATCCTTGTGGAACGCCACCTTCAATAGTATTTATTTTAGAATTTATGCCTCCATAGTGTACAAATTGCTTCCTGTATGTCAAGTGACTTCTGAACCAATCCAAGACTTTCCTCCTAAATCCATAAAACTCCAGTTTTTTAGTAGTATATTATGATCAATGGTATCAAAAGCATTGGACAGGTCCAGAAACACTGCCATTACTGACTCTTTTAGATACGGGGATTGTAATCTGAAATTCTTTTGGACAACTGGAATTGTAATGTAAGCCGCCTTATTTTAGTCTTGTACTTGGCCGAGTGATTTCTGTTTGAACAAGAAATATCGTCAGTTGTTCATTTTTGAAATAAAATCTGTTTATTCAAAGTCAAGTAATTTGTATCAAGTAACGTGTTAAAGAAAACATGACACATGACAACTTTTGTCCAGTGTTATTTAGCATTTTCTGTTCACATTATATCTTATAAATTACCGCCTCTTTGGCCACATGGGTAGAGCCTGAGACTATTTACATATTGCTATGGTCATTCTATGCGCGAGGTCGCAGGTTCGCGCCTCGGCCGTGGCACTATAGTAGAAGTTTTTCATCCAACCAGGCTACTGACAAGGTTTTCTCCACCGAACATGCCATTTATTCTAGATTTATTTAGGATTAGTGTCCGTGGGGAAGCTGTAAATTACAGACCATTTATGTCCACCTCATTTGGGGTTGCCAGCCACGTAAAAAAACTGCCATTTCGGCCATTATTATTATTATTACTATTTAAAAAAATTAATTATACCTAGAAAAAGTCAGTAAAATCACAGATTAGTTAATTTATTTGTATAGTGATAAAAGTGATATGAAGCTAGATAATAGCTAACATCAAATCACGGACTAGACACTGTCATAGACGAGACATCTAACATCAAATCACGGACTAGACACTGCCATAGACGAGACAATATCTAACATCAAATCACGGACTAGACACCGTCATAGACGAGACATCTAACATCAAATCACGGACTAGACACCGTCATAGACGAGACAATATCTAACATCAAATCACGGACTAGACACCGCCATAGACGAGACATCTAACATCAAATCACGGACTAGACACCGTCATAGACGAGACATATCTAACATCAAATCACGGACTAGACACCGTCATAGACGAGACATCTAACATCAAATCACGGACTAGACACCGTCATAGACGAGACAATATCTAACATCAAATCACGGACTAGACGCTGTCATAGACGAGACAATATATAACATCAAATCACGGACTAGACACTGTTATAGACGAGACAATATCTAACATCAAATCACGGACTAGACACTGTCATAGACGAGACAACAAATTTAAGGAATTATCCACTATTTCTTTAACATATACTGATATAGAATAAGTGAATTATATAATAATCTAAGATAATCCTATTATTATCTTGTTTGTTTACATTCTACATCACCATAATGTGTCCGTATGATAGTATCGCGATAACTCACTAGTAGAGTACTGTGCTAAAAAATTATCTTCTCGGTTCGAAAGCCAGATAGTACCTCTTTTGGGATGTTTGCCCCTGGAATCGTCTCATGTCGGTATGACAAAATACATTTAATTAATCCCTCATTCACTCACTCACCGTCTTCTTATTGTATGTTGTGATAGCACTAAATATCGTTTACTGACACATCAATATAGAAAGGTAATTTAATATCGATTTATTTCTGTCGACTTTTATGATATATTAATATAAGAAGATCCAGTCAGATGCCAACACCTTAATTCTAGCTGATGACAATCAACAAAGCAGTGTCAACACCTTAGTTTTTAGCTTTTGATAGTCAACAATCAAGTGACAATTAACACGTTAGTTCTTAGCTTATGATAGTCAACAAACAAATGTCAACAGGTTAATTCTTAGCTTATCATAGTCAACAAACCAATGTCAACAGGTTAGTTCTTAGCTTACGGTAGTCAACAACCCAGTGTCAACACATTATTTCTTACCTTACCATAATTCTCCCTGATTGAGGTCAATATGAGAATATATTCCTGGACTAGAGACTGGGGAATGTCGACTTTTAAATAAAACAAATCTCTGCTGATGTTCATTTTGACTACCTTGAATACACTCAGTTATAAATAAGTAACCCATTGGTAAAGATGGCTTAATTGGCAGCAAGATAACAGAATAATAACAGAGGAAATGATGATACCTTTGGATTATACCTGGAGGAAGGAAATAATAGGTACAGTTGATAGGTAACTAATCAAAACAAAGATATTATGAAATTCTAACAACAGGGATGGATTCAGACTATAAAATTCAATAAAACAAAAATGACTTTTGATGATGAACATCATGTATCAGAATGGACTGATAATAATTACTTAACACACACACACACATATATATATATGACTGGAATAGAATCTATCACAATAATATTATATATACCATATAGTATCTATAGGTTATATCATTTCTTTCAAAAACAAGTTAATAGAAATGTTAGATATTTTATATTTGACATTAATATCACAAACAATGAAATACATCTCTTTTATAATAATCTACCCATTGTCTATATTATTATAGTAATTTTTATTGTTTTGATATACGTGTACCTAGATAGATAAAGTAGTGGTGTTAGTGTCTAAGGTAAATGCATTATTAAACAGAGTATATAATTATTGTAAACTAACTACCGGTAGATATCGACTTTTATGATAAATAAATTCTATTTTTGTATTTGTTTTACGTATCAGTTCAGTTTGGAAAGTGGAAGAGTAATTGTTTTGTCGCAGCATTAGTCAACAGCTGGAAGATATGACCGAATGCCAACCTCGTGATGAAACATCTCACAAACAGAGATATTAATCTAATGTGAGCCAACAACTCACAGGTTCACAGCACAGTGTTTTACCAATTGTGTTTTTGTAATGTCCTCTCGGTGACATCTAGTTTAACAACGAGCTGTATCTCTTTGATGTATACGTATATGAATAATTGAAGTCATTTCTGATACTTCATAAATAACATCTAGTGTTAATTTAACTGAAATCATTAACTTTTATAACTTTGGCACATTTAATAAATGATATTGTCTTCTCTTGATATTTTCAATGTATAAATCCATGTTTGATAAAAGCAGATTTCAGAATACATTTAATTCATAGTGGACAAGATGCCAAACCATTACAAAATATATTTTAAAAACAAGACACCATCTTGAAATAGTTCAAGCATTTATTAATACGTAATTTGCTTATACGAATAAAATAACTAAAAATATAGTAAATTTAATCTACGATTCCTCAATACATAATGGCACTAACTTTATAAATAATGTCTATTTAAATCTCAAAGAAAAATACTACACGCTGTCATATTTAATATACTGTGATACTTAAGAGTGAAATGCAATCGGTAGCTGGCACATACGACAGGTACAACAGAACATAAAATTCAAGATCTACTCATGAAGTGATCAGAGTACTGTCCCCATGATATATTCTCCTTCTTACATAAAATTAACCTCACTTCTTCCTTCCTAATCTGTAAGACGGGGGAATACAAGAATGACATGTTAATAAACACACAGCACATAATTCTAAAGTGAATAAAATCTATTTTTACCACTGATTTAAAAACTTATCCATTTAAAAAGGGATAATGTATTAATCTAAAAGACAACTATTAAGCCATTAGAGAAAAATACATCAACCTTTTCATTTTAATATACAACTTATTAATATTTTTTAGTGGTCCTATTTGAATCCAAATATGACTGGTTTATATGGCTCTCAAAAATCATTGTTATTTAAACGTTTCTATTCGCTCGTGATCCTACGTCTGACCGTATCAAAATGTATTACAATACAAAGATATGTTGATAACAAAATATACTATTTTATACCAAAATAGTAGATTACAATAGGCAATGAAAAACAATGGCATTGACTAATTTTAGAATAATTCACAAGGCAGAAACAAGTTTTCTACAGTCTTCAAATATTATCGACAGGAAAAGATGGCATGCATGTTTCATATGGGTGGTAGACAGGCATATCTGACAAATATATGCTAGTGTAATAGTTGTAGATAGTCATATTGGGTAAAATACTAACAGTTCATCAGACATGTCTCACATGGTTGATAGACAGGGTGGTATAATGGGATATAGATAGGGATGTCTGACAAGATGTGTAGAGGGAGTTGTAAAATATTCTAGTAAAACTTCGTACCTTAATATCACTCTTAAGTGTGTTGATGTCTTCAGGTAGCTTCTTCTCGTATTTATATTCCATTGTTTTGTCACGATTTTGTATTTTTATGAACAATAACACCTTCCTGGAATGAAATTAATCATTATCAGAGAGAGAGAGAGCCAGAGAGACTGACAAACTATTCTGATATCAGTTTCAATAGGTACACTATATTAATACTAATAATAAATATAAAAACTGTATCAGTAATATTTTACAACTTACCCCTGACTAATGTCAATTCTGTGCTCCCCATTTTCAATTTCATTAACTTTTTTTAACCTTTTCCATGAAGTCTTCACCTTTAGGTCAGGTATTGTAAGGACAATTGTGTAGTAGCCATTGGAAGGATCATTGTCTCTCAGCAACACTACGACACCAAAAATATCACTGACATGTGAGTCAACATTGTTTGCTGATCACACACACACACAGTAGTAACAGTTTCCATGTTCAGAATTATTTACACACACACACTCTGAAAACATACCTTCAGGAGGGAACCTTCCTTCAGGTGGCTTGCCTTCAGCCATAACATGTTATGGTTCTGTTTTCTAGACTATCACTCTGTGGTTTACATCTGGTTATGTAAAATATAAATACCAAAATCACCCTCACTATATATATATATATATATATATATATTTTGAGCATTATGTATTAGTTATCAGTAGGTTAGTAAATGTTATTACAAACAAAAATCTTTGAGCAAGTTTTGTTACACAAATGGAATACTTACTCATAAATAAAAGATCATATGCCATAATTAAGATGTTTATTGCAGTTTTTTTCTTTTACTTGGCTGCTTTTATTACTCAAATTAATGTTATCTGTTCAACTTGAGCAAACTTATTATTTTGTGGCAAAACTGGGTCAGAACAATATTTCTACATCTCACTAGCCCCTGGGCTAGTAAAATTTAAATCCACAAGCCCAACAAATTTCTAACTAGCACAACAAAATTTTACTAGCTATTAAAACTATATTTGTTACTAGTCAGAACAAAACATAGGATCATTCTATGCCAAATCACCCAATTTTCAAAAAAATCATTTGGTCACCATCCCAAGATTAGTTTTTTTTAAATCACACAAATACATCTTTATGGAAAACTCATACAACATTTATGCCCCATCTACAAGTACTTTCTGAAATATAGGTCCCTCAAAAAGGGGGCGTGACCTCCATTTTTAACCTTGCAAGAGCCAATATCTAGTAGACAATGTTATTGCAAATGTCTATATCTCAGCTGTGAATAGAGGGATACCTGAAACTTGGTTTGTACCTTATTTGTAAGTAGCTTGACCATGAGTTAGCCTCAAAATGTTTGGTCATTAATTGTTCTACTACCCAGCACCCACTTTATGAAATCAACTCCAACACAAACTGAGATACAGTCATTAAAAAAACAGATAGTTTCACAAATGTTGAACTACTAGACTCATTATTAATATGGACTGTTTATCATCAATACATGATTCTAAACTCATTTTCAATAAACAGCAGACTGTCATCCATTTCTAACAGATTGGTAACTTCAGTATTCTTCATAAACATCAAATAAAGTTAGATGTAACTATTAAATGAAAAGCTTTCAATTCATGTTGCCATTAAAACTGAAACATTAAAACCAGAAGTAAACTAGCAATCCAAAAATATCATAAACAAGTCTAGTGAAGGAATATATCGGGCATCATTCTATAATTTTTATTTGTGATAGCTCATCAATACTATGTAAATTCATACTAGATTTCTACATTAAAAGGAAACAAGGTGTGTGTATATTATTGACATACCATACCATCTAACATCCTTACCATTAAGACAAGTGGCCTCCAAAGTTGTGAACTATCTGCTGTATTTATACAATATATAGCAATGCTTTGCATTGTTGATTTGATAATATTATTAATAGTGCACTGATAAAATATGGCAATGACACAATAATTGTCGGACTGATTAGATATAGTGATGAGACCAACTATAAAACAGGGGCATCTCCATGGTCTAACAGTAGCATGTTAGATCACAGATCACTACCACCCGTGTTCGAATCTCAGTGTGGACATATCTGAACGGTGTTTCATCTTTGACTTCACTTCATTACCTTTGGAGGTCGCTCGGCCCATTTAGCCTACCATGTGCACAACAATGGCTGTAAAACACCTGTCATCATCACTAACTATAAAACCCAGAATGATGAAGTTTCTCATTGGTCAAATAATTTGTTAATGAATATTGCTCAAACTAAAGATATTATATTTGATTTTTGACAATGTGATATCACCCATGAACATCTTATGATAAACAATGATCCTGGGCAAATATGTGAAACAGTTAAATATCTTGGTCTGACCATTGACTACAAGTTAAGTTAACATGGTCAAAGCATTGAGCAACAGTTGTTTCCAAATGTAAACAAAGATTGTTTTCTTAAACTAGTGAAGTAATTCTGTATAAATAGTGAATTAATTTGTATATTTTATACTTCAATGATTGTAGGTGGCTGAGCACGTAAATTGCACTGCCATCTCCAATAAATTGATTAAAAAATGGGGGATGCTAAAGACCCCATGTAATACACACTGGCAGTGATCACCCTCAGGGTATTTCACCTCCATCTTTCTGTACTGCTCCTCTGAGTGCGGTGGGGGAGGAGCTTGAACAACCATTCAATAAAAGGGACCAGACTGGAACAGTGGAACTGGAAGTAGATTGATGATGACTGATGATGTTTTACGGCCACTTCTGTACACAAGGTAGGCTAAATGGGCCAAGCAACCTCCAAAGTTAATGAAGAAGCAAAGTCGAAGATGAAACAACCTACAGATATGCCCTTGCCAAGATTCGAAAACGGGTGGTAGTGATCTGTGATCCAACACGCTACCGCTAGACCATGGAGGCACCCCAAAACTGGAAGTGCCTGCACTTTCATAGATCATCAATAATATAATATATATGTGACATTTATATAGCACGCTATTCAGCTAGCTAGCTGCTGTAAAGCGCTTTACAATATTATTATCCCCGACTCAGACCTGTTTCCAACCAGCACACATCTCAACTCCCAAGGGAACATACAACGCATGCTGCCATTATGGGTGCAAAGTGTTACTCAATCACATAGCCATCAAGTCCTGTTAGGTATTCATTTTTTATGGATGAGTGAACCAGTCACCACATGACGACATTGCAGCTCATGGAGCCTCGAACCTGTGACCGTTTGGCTACGAGTCCTACGCTCTAACTAACTGCGCTATCATGGCTCAAATGAAAGAAAATCAATCAACATAACTCACTGGTGGTCTACTAGTTGTTACTAAAAGTGTTAACTGTGCTGATAAGGGAGCGTTCAACAGGATTTGTAAACAAGCCATCAAAATCACTAAAACAGATATATTAAGTATACTACTAGTACTATGTTAGATGTGTCCTCAAGAAAGTTGTGTGCTGTTTCCATGGAAACTCATCCACTTCATCATTATTTCTCTCACATGAGATCAGGAATAACGCTAAGAGCCTTACCATCATGTAAAACTCAAAGGTATAGGAAATCTTTTGTCCCAAATTCAATTCATTTCTTTAACAAATATTGATCCAATCACTGTTATGGTGTAATAATTAAACAGGGTTATAAGTATTATGATTATCCATATATTAGTTAAGGTACTTTCAATGCGTCCAGGAATTCCTATATTTATTATTAATATTATGGGCCAATAAACTTATAAAGACTCAATTAAGAGTATGTCTACCAGCAGAGAAAGTATTTTCTATCCGGAACTGTCATTCGAGTGGACGGATTCATTGTGGGTGGAAATTACAGAAAACCTATCTGTCAAACCCGTCAGATGCAGTCAGTGAGTCACAGTGTTACGAGTGTAAGTGTTGTGTGTAAGTGGCGAGTTAGTCCAGTTTAGTTTAAGGAGTAAAGCAAGATAGCAACAATTTAAAACAAATCATATGAATTGGAAAGGAATAAAACGAATGAAAAATTTATTACTACCACAGATAACTTACTAACTCAAAATGAATTAACGAATCCTTAATATACCTACTAGAGTCTACCCCTAGTCCTAATACACATTTATTTATTTCTGATACACTACTAAACACTATTTCCGGTAAAGTATCCGCCAGATGGAGTCACTAGCGGTCGTGCCGTCCAAAGTTTGTCTAGGTGATAATTATACTGTAATGGACGTCAACCACTCAGCATTCACTAAATTAAGTTACTTGAAAATTAAATCGCGTGATCCAGTTCTATTTCGGCAAGAACGTGACATTGTTGTGACTGACTACTGATATAATTGACGGGAATATGGAAGAATTTATTGTCACATACTGTCTACAGAACTTTGGCTACTGATAATTATGGACCACCAATAATTAATAAAATTATGAATATATAATATCTTGCTACATTTCGAAGTGATACACCCTTCGACATAGCGATAATTTTTTTTTTGAATCCAACAGCTTTTTAACTCTTTTAATTCAAACAGAAGTTATAATTAGCTTTCGAATAATCAGCTTGATGCCAGAACATCATATGCCTATGGATACTGGAATAATATTTTTTTTTTGGTAAAAAACAAACTAAATGTTCATCTGGTCTATTGAATGTCTGGACATAAACTTCTTTGTATCTCATTTTACATAAAAAATAAATCATCCATTAATTGGCTCGGGAATACTAAAACCTCATTTGTATAAATATATGCCACCATATTTGGGATGCTAGCAGACAACATAAGTTTATATTCGTGGGATACATTAACAAATAGGGTACTATAGAAGATTGATAGGAAGAACTTAAAGCTCATCATGGAGGTAAAATCCAGCTATAACAGGATTATACAACTTGATTTAAACACACACACACACACACGCACACACACACACAAACACACCACACATATATATATATATATATATATATATATATATATATATATATATATATATATATGAGCTCATTAAAATATATAGATGTGTGTGTTATTATGTAATTTCATTAAAATTAACAAATATATGAATATGTGTTTTATATTAAACAAAAATTTAAGTTAATTAATTCAACTAATAAATTAACTGTATCTAAATTGACTGTATCTAAATTGACTGTAATTTAACATCTTAAATGTCTCTATATTTCCGATAAACGGTATCGGCCTGGTAACGTCTAAGTTATCTACCCAATACCGTTTCGATACCATACAAAAAAAAACTTGTGGTATTTAGACGATTTGCAAATAATACAAATTGGGTAATAATTGCAATTCAACAAATCTATTCATTGATCACATTATCACTTTATCCATCGCATGGCTTCATACAAGTGTTTGTTTCATTTGGGTGATAATTGGAAGCCACTGAGTGACACCTGTAGTTGTATGTAACAACAAAACATCTCGAAACATATAGCCGATATTAGGCATTGTGTAGTATACATGTAATTGGCTTTGGATATTCAGATTAGTAATTAATTTTATGGAATTTTTTATACCCAGCGTGTGATAAAAAAGGAAATAGCAGATTGGGACCTGATATTTGTTGACGATAACAGAAAGAAAAAAAAAGGCAGTTTCTACACAAAACTTCAACAAGGGTGGAAATCCTAACTCAATGTTCTGTTGGCGATAAGCGAGGGTTAAATGTCTTGATCATACAACAATTATCAAACATGGTTTTGTAGCCTTTCTTGATTGAGTTCTTCCTAACAACATAAACCTATATGCATAAATATATGTGAGTCAAAATATTAAAATAGTTTATTTGATCACCTTTTTTCCCAAAGGTCAAATGGAATATTAGACTAGAACATGGACTACAATAAAACAACACATGATGATGGTTATATGGCCTTATACAACAACAAATGATGAAAGTTTTGTAGACTGACAAAACAACATAATGATGAAGGTTACGTAGACTGACAAAACAACACAGTGGTGAAGGTTACGTAGACTGACAAAACAACACAATGGTGAAGGTTACGTAGACTGACAAAACAACACAATGGTGAAGGTTAACGTGCCCTGACAAAACAACACAATGGTGAAGGTTACGTAGACTGACAAAACAACACAGTGGTGAAGGTTACGTAGACTGACAAAACAACACAATGGTGAAGGTTACGTAGACTGACAAAACAACACAGCGGTGAAGGTTACGTAGACTGACAAAACAACACAATGGTGAAGGTTATGTAGACTTAAACACTAAATTATGGAGAGAAAACTGCGCTGACTTATTTGTTCTAACATCCGTGTTCATCTGGATCATCTCTCCGACAAAGATATTTGGCGACAATGCATTCACTAGATGGCACCCAGGCAGCATTGCAGATACTTAAATGAGTGGTTCTATAAGCATCCCGAGTTAGCTGTAACGGACCGTTATTAGCCTGATGCCAGCTTAGTACTTGTCCCAAATGATAAACGTAGTTTGTTGTGCCTATTTTAAACGTTTGGGTCAAGAAAACGTCCCTCTGGATGACCGCCGGCGCGGACACGACCTTTCGCTGCGGCATGACTGCAATCCCTTCTTTGTGTTGCTCCGCGTCGGCCTCTCGCCAGACTATGTAAAGCCTCGGAGAACTTGGGCCATATTTCGGTTTTGTATCGGTGGTTGGTGGCTTTCCCCCGGATTTCCCCAAAATGGGCCAAAGAGAGCTCTCGTCTAGGTAGCATTGTTTCTCCAGCAATTTCCGCTTATGTCCCACACGTACTTATCTAATACTCCAATAGGAATCCCAGGAATATGCTATATATTCGCTAAACAGTATTAATACAGTCTGGGCACCCAGATGCGAACAAAAAGATCGCTGCATCTCCAATGAACGAGCCTGTAGACCCTTTCTAAATGGTCTAGGGGCGCAGTATTATTGTGTGTATGTCGTTCTAGGGGGAGCTGTACTGGAATAGTATAGAATTGACCAATCGACCTGGAACAAAAAGACTTCTGTTGGAAGAACTTCGGGTATTGAAGGAATAAAACGACAAGGAAAGAACTTGAACGGGGGGAGCTCGGATATTAGGTTACTTTGATGGGAATACGTAAAACATTGCTACACAGGAACTTCTAACAGTTCTACATCGTTTGGTAGAGCGAGCTTTGCTCTGTTCTATATTCCGTGGTGGGACCGTGGTGATGCCACGCGAAGGAGCAGACTAACTAGACAATGCCCAGTACCACCAGTCTGTCTTTCTTTTCCTGCGGCATCACCTGCTGCTAGCCAACTTCCTCGAGATGGAAGTCGGCGTAGATTGGTGTTTCTACATCCGTCGGCAGGATTTCTCCGACAAGAAGCAAGATTAGCAGGATCGTCGAGACAAAGTTATTTGAATGTGTTATCTACTTGACAGTACCAACTGTATCATGCCACAAGAACAGATATCTCCCTCAACCTCCCACCACCCCCTCCCCACTGAAGATAATATGTTTGTACAGAAGGTTCATATATAGCTATAACCAGATATTAATATTAACAGATGTGACATTTATTGTACATATTTTGTAGCCAGTAATTGTCGGTGTCAGCTTCTTTGTGTTCATGATGACAATTTTATCATCCATCTTTCTGATCCTTGATGATCTACATTATAAACATTTTGTTTTGTGATATTGATTGTGATGATTGAGGTAATGGTTCTGAGGAATGGTGCTGCCTCACATATTTTATATTAATTAAGCCATTTGAAGCCCTAAAATGAAGCCATATATTTGGAATAAGATTAAAGATAAAGGGATGAATGATGGGAAATAGACAGAAGGAATTCTCCTTTATATGAGTCAAATACAAATACAAATGAGTCTTAATGATATAATAATAATATCTTTATTTCGGAAATATACATTCCATGCTTACTATATAAATATATATATATATATATATATATATATATATATATATATATATATATATATATTCATAGCATATATTTTAAAGCATATAACTAAGAATATATTCGCTAACTTGTATGAATGATACCGATGCTGAGGTTTGTTTGTAATTTTATTCAATGTTCAAATATAACATATATGGTATAATATACACAATAATATGTTATTGCTACAATAATTAATCATTTGATTATTTAACTTATATCGAATTTGTGTTGTTTCATAATAAAAGATATAATATAATTATGTCTATTGACTATTCCAAATCTTTTTATTTTTAAATTTGTCATAAATGTTTTTAATGTTATGTTAAGGGGGTGCATTATATAAGCAATGCTTCAAGCATCCTCCTTTTCAGCATTCTATATGTTTGCTTTCATTAAAATATATAGTATGAATGTTGAAATGAACGAATTGAATTCAGTGAGATCGAAACTGTTGTAGATTAATTGCAAGACTTTTTGGACCGACAGTATTTAAGAACATAGATCATTGATAAGATGAATCTTTGTTGTCCAATTCCACTATTTTCAAAATTCACATACTGTTACTTGAATATCTTCCATTCATTCTGTAATTGTTTGAGCGATGGTGGTGGATTGACATAGGGAAGTTGGCTGGCTAGCAGACCACGTGCAGCGTTTTCCTCAGGTTGAACCATGTTTAGCAGACTTACCAAGTGATGTTCACAACTTCAGCAGATATTAGTCAGACACAGTACTATTCGGAACAACACATTTTAGGGACAGTTTGGTAGAAGTTTCCGGGGTATTCTTTGGTTTTAATACAGCCTATAACGGGATTTCACCGCAGCCACCATGTAGAGATAACTAGCACACCAAGTGACTGACCTTGACTGACTTCCGTCAGATGTTTATTTACGGAACAACATACAACTGTATGCAAAACATGAAGACGTTATAAAACTGTTAATGTATCGCGTTATATTAAACAGCCCTACTAGTTGTGCCACGTGTTTTGTGGTTTATTTATTAAAGTTATTGACCAGTTAATTGACAATAATTTTTTTTATTAAGTTTTGTCATATGTTCTTGGTTTAGCATCTTTTATTTTCTGTTTCTTACTTTATGAGATTTATTATTTTCTTGAAAACTCTCAGATTATATATCTCAGTCAGAAATCTAACTGCCTAGATCATTGTCACCTTCCTTAATGTATGATAAATATATATACAGTATGTTACAGATAAAACGATTTATCGAATGGAGAATCTGTAATTTAAAAAGTAAAATGGTGTTCGAAAAGGAATTAGCCTAATTTTGTTTCTAATTGATGATATTGCATTAAAAACTGAAATGGAGAATTATTGTCTATATAAGGCATAGTGGATTATAAGAGGTGCTATATACACCCACTGTAGCATTATCTATCCTGTATCATAGAAACTTATAATATAATATTTTAGAAGCTATATAGCTTCCAGATGTCGTATGGTGTAGGTAGCGAGACGAGTTAAAAGCCAGATCAAGAAACTAAAACATTGTTTAATTATGTGCTGTATTATTTTATGTAGTTTGTACCCCCAAAATGGAATGTTTACAGATGAATTTCTAGATATGTCTGTGAACTTGGATCACAAAATTTTCTAAGCTTTTCTTTATCCGTCAAATGTAAGGATTAGCGCCCACTCACACAATTTATTGATGACTTGCAGCATCCTCCCAAACGCAGCTATAGTTGTCTAGCTTAGCTCATGATTCCCTACCTTAAAAGTTTCAACAAAATTTCTCAGTTTTAATGGTGGCTTACACCGTTACAGTGCTCTAAAAACAGCTACATTTCACTGGATTTGTTCATTATTTACGAATACCTTAAACTTTTCAGTTATTTTCAGCAAACCCACTCTCATACATGCTGATGATAGAATTGTATTTTAACACATCTAAAGACACAATTTTCATAGATTTTTTGTTATAACAGATTGATATAGGTAAAGTAAATAAAATTATAAAGCCAGCAAATTATTTTAAGTAAAATCACTGAACACTAATAAAACTCTCAGAGGACATACCGGTTATTGAAAATTTTCATAAGCACATGTTAAGAGTAAGTAGGAGTTTTTATTGGCCTAAATGGCATTTGTGTAATAAATCATAATTACATCTTAATTTCTAAACTATTTCAACGTAGCGTTCTGATGATTGATGATGATGTTTTACGGCCACTTTCGTGCACACGGTAGGCTAAGCGACCCAAATGTAATGAAGCGAAGTCAAAGATGAAACACCCTTCAGATATCCCCACGCCGAGATTCGAACACGGGTGGTAGTGATCTGTGGTCCAACACGCTACCGCTAGACAACGGAGACGCCTCTCAATGTAGCGTTCTATTACATGGAATAGCTTTAAACTGTTGCATATAACTGTATTCGATCAATTAATAAGTATGAATTAAGTTTTCAATAAGGATCAGAGATTTAGGTAGAATATTCAACTTCTGACACTTGAGGAGTTGGATAGATCCACAGACGCTATCTTAATGCTAGCAGATGTTAATTCTCAAGTGGCAGTGAAACGACCTAAAAAAGTTCACCTTTGGTGCAACTATGTATGGGTTATCAAATTGATTTTAAACCGACCAAAAGTTATAATGAGAACTTAATTAGATGTCTTTACTTCATTATGTAAACAAACAGAATTTATTATTAAAGGAGCAGTTCACGATCAGATAACGTGATTTAAATGTTGTAATGCTTATAAATGTAACCCAAAGTCCCCCAATAATAACAACGAACTCTACCCGAGATCAGAGACGTAAGGAAATAATCTTCATTACTGGATGGTAGCCTTTATGGCTTCGTCGAATGTCAGATTGTACAGCTGGTGGCACAAAGATCATATAGGAATTTCAGGTCGGAGATGCTCTGGTTTAGCCATCCTCATGACCTTTCCTGTGTTCAACCTACTAACTACAACTGATGGATGCCGTCATCGGTTCATTTACATAAATCTGACAGTTCGGTCCAAAACAATCTTCATAAGCAATTTCACTGTGTAGTTTTCTTTAGCTCAGTTTGGACCAACTACACTGTAATATTCGATTAACAAACACTTTGAACTGGGTTATTTAATATATGGTTGATCGTGTTCATATTTTGACATAATTTATAGTCTGTGTACGCATATTTAATAATAATCTTGAAAATTTGAAATGAAGTTGAACTGTTGATTAATAGAAAATATTCATGCCTGCAGCAGTCAAGTAATTTTTGTCTCAATATAAGAATATTTTCATGTGTATACGTAACTGGCTATCTAAGTAAAATACTCTCATTTTACAACTAGTTCTCTAAACATGGCAAGCTATACGGATCATGCAATCTTTAAAGGGACATCAAGTCCACCTTCATTTCAATTTTTCAGGACTAATACAGCTATACTCACAAATAATCTCAAAATGCGTAAACGATCAGCCTCATATTAAATAATCCAATTGAAGTGCTGATTAATCGACTTTTAATGGCCTGTGGGCACCGCCATTTTGAAGCTAGACAGAGATCGAAAACTTTTGAATCCTGACATCACTTAAGCGTATCCGGTTACCCTGAAGTCTGTAGAGCCCATACAAAAGCATTTAAGTTTACAAGTGAGAGCAAAGAATTATTCCAGAACTAAACGGCACTATCTTGTTAAATTTATGTCATGAATGATATTCAACTATATTAGTTTAAGCCAGAAGCAACCTTACAAGAGGAAGATGATTCAAAATGGCTTAGAGATTAATGTTCAAGAGAAACTATAATCCACGTCAGTCTATAGCGCCCATGTGACGTCAGAACATTTCAGTGTTCTCCTTCCTGCCTTCGAATCTGGCTTCCGGTGCAACCGTAATGACGGCCCTGCAGTAATTTGGATTATTTTTTATTACTGTTCTAAGTATTACACACTTTAAAAATATGTTCTGAGGGTGAACTGTCCCTTTAAAGCCAGTGAGGTGAAATGAACGATGAAACATGGTCCTAAAGGTATATAGCCAGTTATGCCTTAATTAGTGTTAGTTCTGCCATGAATGGATGACAAATTTGAGTTCTGAAAATCCTATTATCTACACATAATACTTATCTATATATTTATTAAACATCAAGCTACTAATAGTTAAGTATTTCACTTGCTAGTGTCTAGTATATATGTAAATGCTAACATGGCGCAGTTGGTAATGAATCAGGGTGGAGAATTCCGAGTCATGGAATTGAATCCCAGCACTGGCATAAAAGGATTGTAATATTTATGGCTGTATCAGCTTTAATAGCTTTCTATAAATTTTATGAATTTCATTAATAAGATCCTGTTTAACATCAGACTCTGTAAGGTGCTAGGTCACTTACACTTTCTGAATATTTTCATATTGATTGACAATAATACTGAACAAAAACTTGCACGTCTTAGAATCAACAAGAAGAAATTAATATCACAAAACACCATTATACCACTAGTCGGCAGCAGGTTTAATATGGCTATAAAAGGCTTTTATCTAATTATCTCATCTGCCTAAGGCATAGCACTTCCATTGTATGTCCTGGGTGAGATCATCACCAAGATTAAGTAAAACAATTGTTATAATTACTAGTAGACATCAAGTATATTTAACTAGTACTCTATTTACGCAGTCTACTTGATAATGGTGTAATGATACGAACATCTAAATAAACATATTATGCAAAGGATATAAATACACATATAAAAATAATCCAATCTTCACATGCCAGGTTATAATTATGGCATTATCTCAGAGTAGAAATACTATTATAAATAGAGTAATATAAATGATTTCAGACCTAAAACTTTCACACAGGTAGAAACCGAATGTTAAAAAGAAACACACGTGCCTGATTGAAGATGTGACAGTAGACTCTGATCATCTATCCTGATGTAATATGTGAACATAATTTTATTAACTTTTTACATGAGACCATAATACAGATACTATAAAATGGCTAATTCTTGGACAAGAAACATTGTGTTATCATGAATATTTACTGTATATGAATACCTGATGTCTGAGATGTAAACAAGAAAGCCACAAAAACTGTTAAATAAACATATTTATAATCATATATTTATAAGTGGCAACCAACCCACTTCTAAAAATACAAGTCTGCTGTCAAATTATTCCTGAAATATTATTATCTCTTAATGCATTATACAGATTAATGAAAGAACAAAAACAAGAAAAACTAAATTCCAGATATTTTATGTTACTGAGGCACAAATAAAGCAGCTAATATAATAAATAATAAACAAAATAAAGACATAAATGATTATTATATTTAATGTAGTCTATAGATAAACAATTGTTTAACCTGAATCACATTTTACACAAATCTAATGTTGTATTGGCCAACTCCAGAATTAAAGTAATGTATAATATGGCATGTTATATGTATTGTACACATCACACACGCACACACACACACACACACACAGACACACAGACAAGCACAAAATGTGTTCCAACTACTGATCAATGAAATGAATGGTTCTAGTTTGTGAATATGTTAACTAACTCAAGATCTTTTCATGAAGTGAGAAGAGTGCTGGCCCCATGAATTATTCTCTTTCTTGCGTAAAGTCAGTCTCACTTGTTCTTTCTTCAGCTGTTAAGAAAGAATTACATTGAGAACACTAGTAACAGAGAAATGTATATTACGAGACAATATCATGTGAATATTAATAAATAAATTGTGAGATACCACTTCTACATATATACGATAAAAACAGATTACAGTCAAATGATAAACTGATTATTTTAAGATGTCACATGTTAAAAGTGATGAATTCATTATTTTATCTGAATTTGCTAAATAAGATGAAACCGATCAAATCACATTTTGATAAACCGGAGAAAAAGATGTCTCCCAAATATATTTTTCAAATATGCTAAAATATTTGTTTCTTATTTTTTATAAGCATATCAAAATCTAGATATTGTATTTTCAATTACACTCGAGGCACAAGTAATACTATTCTTGTCTATATATTGTACTGTCAATTACACTCGAGCCACAAGTAATACTATTCTTGTCTATATATTGTACTGTCAATTACACTCGAGCCACAAGTAATACTATTCTTGTGTTATTCAACAAGTTTACTCTACCATGTTCACCAATAAACCTTTTCTTACAAACATTCTATTTTAGAAGTTTCTATTCTACATATTAACCATGTTAAATTCCACCCTTTTTACTAGAAATCCGTCAGACAATAACGGGTCATTTACAAGACAATGAATCTCACCATTTATATATTTCTAGTTGGTTAGAGATAGAGAGCAACTGAATATGGTTTAACAGTGTATGGACACAAAAGATGATGTTATGACATATTGGTAGCTAGTGTAGAGAAATTCTAAAACTTTGAATCCAAAGAGGAAATGGCGACAGGAACAATATTTATGTCATAAAGAGGTGGCTGCCGAAATAAATAAATCATTTCAAACAAAACAAAAATCAAAACAAATTTAGAAAACTCATGATTATCTGCAAAAACCAACCATCATCGTCTGACCTCATCATCAGCTGACCTCATTCCATAAGTAATTTGAACAACTAAGAGATGTCTTCATGTGAGTTAATGTAGATTTGGTGAGAAATGTTTTGATTAAATATTCACCTTAAAATCACATTTAATTGGTATGACATCTTCTGGTAACTTCTTCACATAACTATATGTCATTGTTTTACCATCATCTTGTATCTGGATGTGCACAGACACTGACCTAGAAAAAATGGTGGCAGAAAACAAAAATTAAATGTTACTGGCATAGAAGTCTACTTGGTCTGTCATAATCATTAAATGTAGCAAATCCATGATAACTTAGTTTCAGGTCATACATTTTTGTTATGTTAATATCTTTCTATGCAGAATTTAACTTAACTGTAGTAACAGTTTCCATGTTCAGAATTATTTACACACACACACCATGTATCACATTAACTTCTTGAATTAGTATATATCTTTGGTTATATCTTTTCATTTACAAAAGATGTCATATGTGAAAAAGTTGCCCACAACAATGGTTTGTATATATACATAAAGAAAATGTCTGAAAATGGAAGCTGCCATAGACTGAATATAAAAATCACAGTACACACAGAAACAACAATCTTTTTTTATTCTTTGATGATAAATGTCATGTGTTAAAAACATGAAAGTTAACAGAGTTCTCTATATATCACGAACTAACATTTTTACATATTCTTTATATGCCCTAATACATTATACTTATTATAATGTACAAATGTAGCTAAATATACTAAGAATAAATCAATATAAATATATATATACTCATTGTTTATGTCAATCTTCTGTTTCCCATTTTCTACTTCAATTATTCTTTTTACACCTTTCCAGGATGATTTCACTCTCATTTTAGGTATTGTCATGATGATGGTGAAATATCCTCGTGATGGATCATCATCACTGACCACGACTAAAAACAAAATGTCACAAATGTTATATAAAGGATGTTAAATATTAAAACCAAACTAATACAAGGTTCCCACAGTGAAGGAAATATTATTTTCCAGGATAAGGTATACAAGATTTAAAGACAATAAATCAAGATATTTAAAAAAAAAGCACATCGTTCAATGTATGATCAATTATTAACATATTTTATGGTACAGTCTCACCCCTTCTAACTGCCTGATCACCACTTTTATTTAAAATTTAACTAACATAGGATATCAAGACTATGTACCAGTACCTTTTTCTTCTCTAATTTAAGATTTCTTCTACAGCCATAATATTATTCACCAGCTGTTTTATTTTAAGTGGATTTTTTCACTGGCAATATTTTTTCCAGGACATTTCCCGATTTTGTAAAATTCAAGGACATTTCCAGGACTTGGAAAATTAATTTATTTTCCAGAATGTGTGGGAACCCTGTAATAATAGTCATGTATACAGTATTAAATAAATGCTCTAAACTAATTAAAACATATCCAACAATATCATTTTGATAATAAGAAAATCAAAGTATGTAACTGATTAACCAGTAAGGTGAGATTTAAAATGAAAAACAAAACAAATAAAAAATCATTTAAGTCGCAATAACTTACTTTCTGGTGGAAATCTTCCATCAGACAGTGACCCCTCTGCCATGGATACAGATATAAGGTGAGCCTACCAACGTCACATTACTGAAATATTTAAAAAAATTATTTACTTATACACATATGATAGCTCCACAGTACAATGCTGAACCATAAACTGAGACGTTCTTGGTTCAAAATTGTAACTCATCCATCATACAAGTTCACTATGGGAATGTTGTTGATGAAATATTGGCAGTTAGAAATAATCTGTTTTCTAAACACTGATGTGAGCCCTGGATTGTAAACATTTACACCACCAAAGGTTAACGGACAAACCAATTAATTCTGTACAAATATTCTAATTATAGACGATAAATAAGCATATCTGAAGTTCTAATAAAAATCAATTGGATTTCTGTGTGTGGTGTTTTAACAAACTGGTTCTAAATGTATAAATAAAACTTTATGGTCAAAAATCATCCAAACTTGTTTCAAAGCAGTTAAGGAAGTGACTAGATCAAATGTTTTAATGGACAATACATCAATCCTCAGTTATCCTCTGACTATACACATTGCTCCTCAGTTCAGGTGTTTCCACTTTTTTAGAATCCTTCTGCTACGACATATAGGTTTATTTCAAATTTGCACATACACACATGTGTATCTGAAAGACACACGTGTGTGTTTTTCAGTTCATAATATATATATATTTAATATATAGTTTTTATAAGGACAAAATGTGAATTAGGACTAGGAAACAGATTTGTTCGGTTCCCACTTTTCCCTAAGAATTATGAACTATTATGAGTACACCATATAGCTACCATTGTTTTGTTGATAAATATTCATATTCAAAGAAACTAATGTGTTACATTATTCAAATTTATAATTAAATCAAAAGAAGAAAATGGATACAAAATACCGAACCACTTCCGGGTGACAAAGCCATACTGCAATAAATGAGTGAATGGTTTGTTAAATCTTGGCTCAGTTAACACCTCGGACACATGTAACAAAACTCAATTAGAAATATGACCAGAAGGTTTGCAGTACATTAGTGATTACTCTACCCAGTGACCCCCAGAGGAACACTCTATCACTGCTATAGAACATAAGATAGTAAAGATTGATCTTCTAAATAATATTTTATGATAATTCAGGTTATAAAAATAACAAAATCGTAGTTCACAGTAATAACCCGAGCATCTTTTCATTCATACATCTTTTTAATAAACACCTGGAATATTTTGGGTTTTTTAAACTGAAAATAGAACAAACTTTCTACAGTGAATTGGGATCTCTGTTGTTTATTACATATTTCAGGAATATAGTTTGTGAAAACTATTACCAGTATTTATCAGAAAGCAGTTTGTCTCATCATAAGTGGCTCAGGATTAAAATTGAACATATTAGAAAATAATACTGTTATATCCTTAAATATGAAAAATAAGACTTGGTATTTACAAGTCATTCAATTTCAAAAGTTGGCAATGTTTTAAATAATTAGGTAGATTACCCATTTATCAACAACTAGCAGGAAACCTAACATTTATCAAGAAATAAAGCACTCATTTGGTGACCATTTGGTTAAAAGAGAAATATCAAAACACGTCATTGTAATTCTGTAAAATATTTTGGTTCCATCTTGAATTGGGGTTTAAACACATGTTCCTATGGTGAAGTTACACTGCTGTAGAACACTGTTACCAACTAATAATAACAATAATATAATATGGCCGAAATGACAGTTCTTTTACATGGCTTGGCTACCTCAAATGAGGGAGATGCATATGGTCTATAATTTACTGCTTTACCATGGCAACTAATTCTAAGCAAATTTAGGATTTACAATAGATGGCATTTTTGGTGGAGAAAACCTTATTAGTTGCCTGGCTGGATGACAAACTCCTCCTACTATAGTGTCATGGCCAGAAATCGAACCTCCAACACCCCACACAGCACAACTATGAACTAAGTTGGAACTCAGAAAGAATAATTAATATAGGCCTTCATATATAGTTGGGAATTACACATTCAACTAATACAGTGAGCTTTTTTGAACCTACAGTATTGTATCATCTATACCTTTAGTAACAGTAAATCAAGTCAGTACATGTTGAATGTTGTTTGGACAATGACACAGTAACAGTACCAAGTGTATAGTAAATATCAATACAAGTCATTGTAAGCTGAACTGTGTCTGAACAACGCTGCTGCAGAGACCCATTTAGTTAATGCAGCTGTGAAGATCCATTAATTTAATGCAGATACTGTTTTTACTGCCGGGGCAAGGATAAACAGCTCCTGTGCAAGCAGAATTCTGCTTAGCAATTTTTGCTTTATTTTGTCCTCATGCAAATTCAGATGACCTTGGAGGTCAAATCCAATGTGCTGATGACATTTAGCATCAAAAGTTGCCCTACCTAAAGCATTTTGGACATTGTTAGGGTGCCCCATATTGATTTATAGTCAGAACAGATATATAAACATACGTTCACAAATATGTATTAGACAATGATAGGTATAGAGCTGAACAACTAACAATTGTTATAACTGTATGTTACCTAAAGGCAAAACACTTTCAATTACTATCATCTCTAATTTTACAGAAGTGAAGATGGTCATCATATGAACTAAAGACAGATCTAAAACAATGAATGAACCTAGTTTTTCTTATATCATTTGAATTCTAAAAGTTATTTTCTAATGATAGTAAACTTAATGTACAAACAGATCTTTTATCACAAATTTAAAAGCCCTAGCTGTGGTGGGATATGAAATATTCCCCCTCGCGATAAAACATTTAGCCTTTGGTGCTTATTCTCCCTTAAGAAATGAACTATTCACCTTAATTACAAGAAAAGTATGTAATAAATAAAAAATATTATAATGAAGAAAATACATGATAAACCCTTTCCAAATACAGCTCTCTCTTTCTCTCTCTTATATATATATATATATATATATATATACATATATAGTTCCTCAAAATCATATGGTGGAAAGTATCATTATCTCAATGGATAAAAGATAATTAATTAACACTCTTAGTTTTAACTGGATCTTAGTATTCATTCCTTTGAAGAGATCATTTAGTATACTGTTGATAAATGAGTGTCACGCATAAAAAGCTATTCTTTAAATGAAACCCCCCTTACTTTTAGAATAAGTGTGTGAGCATAGCTTGGGTTAAAAATATGTAATCCACATCTTTGCTACACATTGTTTAATTAGTAATCTATAATAGTATTAATACCTGAAATATGTTATGTTACAGTTGGAACAGAACCCTATCGTTATTCCAATGATATCTCTTGATATCAAGTGTAGACTATAAAGAGAGGTATCTACACTCGATAGCCACAGTTGTTAGATTTGGCCTGTTTTAGCCTCTCTCTTAACAGCTGCTATCCATTTGGTTTTTATGTCTAATTCAGTGGGTAATCTATAACAATTAAATGCTTTTTGTTCATTCTGCTATGGCTCTGGTAGTAAATATATATATATATATATATATATATGACACATGATGTCATCAGCAACAATGTATTTCCATGTTATCCAAATAAAATAATCCATGTGTTCAGGATCAGAGTGTGACAAGTTTGTGTATTTAGTGATAGGTATCAATGATCTTCAAGAAATATCACATGATTTTAGGAACATCAGTGAAAAACCTCCATATAAGGTAATCATGCTAGATTTTCTTTTATTGAACTCAATTCAGTGGATTTGTAGAGAATCTTTTGGAAACTCATATTGCATAGCTGCCAACATTTGAAAATTGGAACGAGTAATCATTTTCACACGAAATGCGATCTACGGCTAACATGACACTATGCATCATAAAACCATGTAATTTATCGATACCAAAACAATTTAACATCATAGGTATTCTTTTGTGAAAGGATCAACTGTTATTTTATTTTCATTTAATAAGATTTTCTCCACATTTTATAATGAGTCATCATGCACAAGTATGCACTTTCAGTACATGATTACCCTACATATTCTACGCTATAAGAAAATCTTCATAGGATTGTTGTATAATTTATTATCATAATATTAACATAAAACGGTGATCAAAGAAATAAACATGAAAGGGACAGAGAAATCCACCATAGAAATAAGACCATGTGCTTTTATTTACTGTAAACAGAGACAACTGGCCAATCAGGAAAGTATTTCAGTCACGTGACCATCATAATGCAAAATGGATGTTTACACGCCAAGATCACCACCTCACCAAAATCTCTCCCATCCTTCAAGCAAGGTTCCTACATTCAGTAAATATTTATAAATATGACATCTGAAATGGTTATAGCAGTATATTTTGGCATTATTTCAGATCAGGAAACTATGGGATGATAACAATTTGTCGTTTATCATGAACCATTTTCTGCTGAAAATCGGTTCAAAATCCAGCCTGCAATCCAGAACAGTGCTTTGTAGTGACAGTTGGTGAGGTATCGGCGTGGGTGTTTTAAACTATGAAATTTTTTCTACTGCCTGAAGACAAAATCCACACGTCCCGAGCGTCTGGGCCACCATATTTTTTTGCTATCTCTGTGTCATGAAACATTGTAGGAAAGAGAGGAGCTCATGCACATATAAAATACATCACCCCCAGAAAATGCAGGCCCTCTTGGAAAAAATGGCACAGCAAAGGCTTGCAAGCAATGCGGTCTAGAGCAACTGCCATGTGATGAGCACCACAGAACAAGTGACAGCCTGGCGACACTCACCTGCATCATATGGAACTATTATGGGAAAAGGCACAATTATCACAGTTTATCAAAGATACAGCCAAAATCTGGTCAGGTGAACAGATATGAAGTGACTTAGTCAAGTTTTCCTCTGTGGTTCTGGCTGTATGGGATCATACCTGTTTATGTAAAAGCTTTTTAATAATAGTAGGCACTTATTAAAATATATAGTTTATTAAAGGTAATATAAAATAAAAAAAATCCTGGTCAGGTGAACAGATATTAAGCAGACAAAATTTTTCCTTTGGGTTCTTGTAGGGGATATACTGTTTATGTAAAATTGCATTTTAAATAATATATATAGGTACATATATGAAATATATATGAGTTTATTATGTCAAGGGGATAAGGATATGAAATATTGTGTTATTAGTAAATTAAATTACTAATCAATTAGGTGAGCTTTTGAATTAATCAGATAAAAGTTTCATGACTTAACTGAATTTTGATATTATCTTTACTATAACATCTACTATATAATATGATATCTACGGGGCCTAAAAAACAAATCCCTGGAAACCATTTTTTATTTGATACAATTAATATTTAAATTGAATCTTAAAGGGTTGCTTTGCAAAAATCCTTGATCAAATATCCCCAACTTAACGTGAATGTGATACTTCATCTTTACTCACACAGCTACATATATAATACTGATATAACTGCTAAATAAAAATACTGTACATTTATACTGTACAAGTAGATTTTATTGATCTGGTAATGTCTATCTAACCCATCATTATCTCCAACTTAACCCCTCATGTCACTGAAGACAATTAGTAGTTAGACATTTTGCAGCGAATTGTGCATATCCGTGTATATCTCGTCTTGTATATCAAACAATGTATTCTATTAATTTGCCATGGGTTCTCAACCTATAAGGTTATTGGTATTACCTCTCTGTATATTGTACGAAATGGCTATGGGTCTGGACACTTAAGCGCAATTTTATAGCTCTTGGTCCGGTACATTTCCGGTTTCTGTGGTGTATATAAATTATGATGTGTCTGCTGCCATGAAATGCCACAATATTCGGCTCCAACTTATTAACTAAGCCATGTTTGAATTGACAAATATTACATAATAAATAAAGGGAGATGATTAATTATTCTTGTACTTATGATTGATTTTCTTTCATTTCATGATCTATCACAAGAAAGTACAATTAAGCATTTATTTCCAGTATGGTCACTTTTTTATTTTTGAGTGGCTTCTCTACTACTCACAGGGCAGCAGTACGGAAAGATGGAGCCGAGATACCCTGAGGGTGGTCACTGCTAGAGTGTATTACCTTCTCAGGGGATCTTTAATGCTCCGCTTTTTTAAGTAATTCAGTGGAGATGGCAGCACCATTTAACGTGGTCAGTCACCCACGAGATACCATGCTACCTTGACAGAATTGCTCTAATGGTAATACTTTGGTTTAGGGTCAGTTAGTATTAGGGTTAGGCAGACAGTGCCGGAGCTTTAGTAATTTTGTAAGGGATGTGTCCTGTAGCCAATAGTGTATTAAATTTTATTGGATATTCAGGAAAGTGTCCATGCACAGTTTAAGTGCTGGAGCTATATGTCCAAATCAACAGCCACAGCCTATATTGTATCATGAAAAATATTGTAATATACATGTCTATATTCTTCGACTAGATAGATTTATAGAGTCTAATACCTATGCTATACTGTAACTATAGATCTATCGACTGTGCCACAGTCGACGGTTCAATGGTTGAATAGAGGTCATTTCGGGACAAGACCATTTTGGGACAAGACCAAAATATATATATTTATATATAAATAATATATTTACCACATATATCACTGTTGATGATACAAGCAAACATGTAAGTAAGTAACTTTCTACATTACATAAGTTGTCACGAGTTTTAACACCTCCATAAATGAAGAATCATAACATGCATGATAAAACATTCCTAACATTTAATTGCCTATAAAGTACAAGTGCCTCACTATGCATCATCTTGGTATCTTAAAAGACAGCAGTGGCAATTACTGATTGGATGTTCTTGTTTGTATAGAATATCACAGATTTTGGTGTGGTTTCAATTAAATATATGCAAACTAAACAGAGTAAATTAGCACAAAGGGTTGTCTCTTCCACCTAACTCAGGTAAACCTTTAATGAAATAACATCCAGAACAGTTGCATTTTCAATTAAACATATATATATATATATATATATATATATATATGAGAGAGAGAGAGAGAGAGAGAGTAATAGTTATTTAGTCAATATTTTAGTTAAAAACATCATGTACATATATGCTGTTTCTTGTCAGGTGTGTCGCCGGCTAATGTCATTGGCTTTACTGCCAAAAGAACATGTTGTCCCAGATGGCCTGTTCAAGTACATGGAAGATACTTGAGTAAAAAGCCTAGTGTGGATGCCAAGGGCTTAGTCAGTATACAATATGGCAGTAAGAACGAATAATGATGTAGAAGGCTGGCATACTCGCCTCAATTACTGTGGATAGCAAGGTGATCTACCATTCTATGTCCTGATTGATCTGCTGGCCAGAGTCCAAATTTGTCACCATTCAGGCAAATCCTTATTTATTTTCACATTTTTCTCAATTGTTTAATAATTTCTTTGTAAAGATTTTTAAATCATATATGAAGCTTTAAATTATGTTATTATCATTCATTTTTTGTGTCGCACTGGTCATGGAGGGAAAATTAAGACAGGATTAACGAAAAATAAATCGCCTTATCTCGTCTTATGATGGGAAAACTGTTCAACCTCTGGGAGGAGTATGAAGAAAATATGTGAAATGCACATTCGCTAGTTGAGGCAAGAAGCCACATCATCTGACCAGCAACCGTAACCCTGGGAAAAGTTATACTCGTGAAGAGTTTCAACCCGTACTCAACCAGAACCGTTAGACTAATTTACATAGGCTTTTTTCCTGAGAATAAAGTTCTATAAATTTATCATTATGATTATGCACCTACTCAGTGACAATAATAACAATAAAGTTATAAACACAATATGTTCATTCAAACTCATGAAAAATTATTTAATATAGAAAGTTACATAACTAACGTATGTCAACAGTGATCTTATCCCGAAATCTCGGAAATGACCGCACACCCACTCCACTGGCAATGGTTGTCACCGTTGGCGTTGTGTCAATGTGTGTGATCGACTAGACTCTAGACTCTAAGACTAAGTCTAAGATACTATTTATTGATAAGCAGCAGATCTGAGTGTGTAGTATTGTAATATATACATTTTATAACATATATATAAGAAGATAAGATACTTTCTCAAACATAAATAAATACATTCATTAAAATTAATTGAAACACGAACTTTTAAAAATAAACAGAGGCCCATGTTAATCCATTTCCGGTCCAGACACCGGAAGTAGTCTGTCAATAGTAAACATAACTTGAACGAGATGAGTTTCATGTTGACCAAACTCAGCACGAAACGTGAAATTGATGAAGTGATACAGAATACAGAGGACTTAGTCCTTGTTTTGAGATTTGGACGTGAGAATGATTCAACATGTCTTAGATTGGATGATATTGTAAGCTGTTAATTGAAATTCAGTATTTAATCAACATTATGATGTTCATCGTACATCATGATGCATAGATCTAGAATGATAGATCTATATTAAAATACCATGATGATGATGATGATGATATCATATTCATAAGAAAATGAAATTATTTATTTTCACTCTGGTCCCCCGAAAAATTATCATATATATATAGATATATATATAGATATATATAGTCTATATACTCTCTATATGGAAGATGGTGTACTAATATTTATATTATAGTCAAGTGAAAATTTAAATGACTAGATCTAGATCTATTCTAGTATATTATCTCAGAAAAAATATGTCACAAATGTCTTGGCTATGTCAATATTTATATGTATAAAAATAACTTTTGACATAAACTTGTTTATGACATGACTTCACAAACCCTGGAGATTAAATGAAGCATTACCTGACCATAAATACTATTTACATATGTCATGAATCAGATACTCCCAATAGGGAAAAGCAGCTGTGGACCTATCAAAGTTTTATTACTACTTTTCCATTCAAAATCATGAAACTATTTTTTTTTAAACTTACACTTAGACAATGTGGGTGTAATCATTTGTACACAAGTGAACCACTCCCTCGATTATAAACAAAACAATGTAAAATTTGTTTGTTTACTTTGGCTCTCAAGGGACCAATTTGGCTACAGTTTCCGATCCTGTTGGTACAGAGTTAGGTTTTTGGCACCCAAAACTAGGTTTTGCTGTGATGACAGTAAAGACTGGCAAAAGCTCAGATTATCCATTAGCTTTCAAATGCGCTGCTTTGTTGGTTAACTGATGACCACAAGTAACAAGTTTTGCCATTATTAAAATATGCCCATATTGAGTCTTTAGGCCCGCCACTTATGTCTATACTGGTAGCTTGTGGCTTTTGATATTAATTAAGATCAAGGCTTTTCAGATGACAGTCGGTTATAATGCCAAACAAATATACACTGATAAATTGTTATATTGACCACATAGAGATAGATGTATAGAGATTACAATTATGTAGGAAACTGATGGCGTTGCTTGTTGAAATTTGAGGTAGAGACCTCTGGCTGTTGCTTATTGGGCACAGCAATGATGGAATCACCCAGTGGGCTGGTTTCTATTTAAATGTTTCTGAAATTATGAAAAGATGTTACCAATATCTGTAGTGCAGTGGGGCCGGACATGGGGTCATATACATTGTAAGGTATTTAAATATAAATACTTCTAAAATTATTTCTAATACAATTACTTTTCAAATATAACGAACAAAATTGTTGGCTTTTTCCCATTATTTCTTTTGATGCCACATTTTGTAATGCTATCAGTAAACATATTACCTCTTCTACCATTATATATCATCACATAACATATGACCTGCATCATCACACAGAACATCACATCACACCAACTCATAAATGTGATTGATGAGTGTCTGTGTCGCTGTACTTCATGGGAGTGTTAACCAGGGATGACAGGGTCACACATGGGGTCAATGGACCAATTGCCAGTTAGGTAGTTTTACCAACTGTTCACTAGGTGCAGCACCATTTTGCCATATCCGGGGAGGTTGGCCAATGAGAGACTTTGAAAACAACATATAAATCCTACAATTTAGATCTAATATGAAATATAGAGGCAGATATCTACCTTTTTCTCACTAGACTGGCTCCATGTATACATGATATAGGGAATAACATGAGTCTGAAAACCGGAGTTTTACTAAAAATATTCCTGCAGCCCTGTTTATAATGGAAAGTATATAGGGGAGATCCCGGGGATGGTGGACCAATGTGTTTATTTACAATTATTAATCGCCTGTTAATGTCAATGACATGCACTTAAAATGAAAAGGAAATACATTATGTATTAGCTTAAATGGTATTCTATCCCAAAACAATAAGCAATCACAAACAAGTTTTGGTAATTGGGAGTAAAGGGCGGATTATTACAAGGCATTTTCAGTGTTGTTGATCCATCAGCCTGTCAAACCACATGCCACTCTTAGAGGCAGTTTAGCAAAGGGTCGTACAAAAATATATCCTAATTTCCATTTGTACTGGTATGTTTTCCCTGCTGGTAAACATTAAGCAGTGAAGATGACAAACATGATCCCAAACATACATGTGGATGTCTGCCAACACGATTTATCATGACTCATCGCAGCGAGTCATCCGAGTCACTTATCTTATCTTGTTTACTTGCCTTCTAAATTTTGATGTTTTAAGGTTTTTCACAATAAAATTGCTAAGTTTACTGGAACAATGTAATGAATGTCTGACAGAGTGATATCAGTTTTGAAAAAGGGGTGGTTTTTGTGGATGTATCAGTGTCTGGATAGGTCTGGGAGGTAGAGCGCCAGTGATTGATGGGCAATTCTGGAATTGGAATTCCTAATTAAAAATAAAATGGATTTGGAATTGATAAAATTGGAATTGAAGTTTGCTACAAAAAATTAAGTCCACAAATTAATTTACCACTTTATTTTTTAATTCAGAAATTTTTCTTTCATGACAATCCTACTTGGAATATAAACTATTCGGAGTAGGTATTTGGAGTACCTACTCATAGTAAAAAGTAGTAGGTAAAAATGGAATTGAAATTGATAAATTTGGAATTGATAAATTTGATGTGGAATTGGAATTGACCAAATGAAATTGACCCCATGTCTAGTCAGGGTAGACTCATATTTACATTAAAGAGATTACTAATTCCACTTAATGGAGATCATGGAGAGAAAACATTTACTTCATGGTTATGTCTAATTCAATTATCAAATTGATTTGAGGAAGAAATCAGGTGGTGGCAAAATATTCTGATAAATTCTTGAATCAATTAAAAAATGTATTTAAGAATGTAGTTGAAACTAAATACTTTGTGGAAGTAGTTAAATACTTTTCATTTTGGAATGGGCAAATGCAAATAATTGTGAGTATCATTACTGAGAAGCCACTGAATTTAACCTAACTTAAGTTCCATTATTGGCAGTCAATATATTGTCTCGTAGTATTGTATTGTAACAGTTCAATGAAAGAGATGACAATATCTCAGATTTGGTCATGGTATTAACATTGCCTACTGACTGATGCTTTATGAACAAATAAAAAGAAAAATATTGTTGAACTTTATTGAAAACATTATGAAAAAGGAGTCTTTCCCACCTTGCTAAAAAGAATTTTTGTCTGGTGATTTTTACTGGGTTACTATAACTTGCCAACCCTGTGTTGGCACTGCAAGTTACTTGTAATACTGGAATATTCGATCAGAGTTACCTGGTGAGTTAAATGGGGTGTTTGGCAAGGGATCAATGTGAACACAGCATATTATTGATGATATTTGCAGGTGAAGCAAGTGTGGCATGGTATATGTCTAGTCTAGGTATATGATTACATACTTTGATCAATACATATTTTATGAAGTAGTCAGGTTTTGTAAGTCTGATATATTTACATATTTAATAGATTATGTAAACTAATAAAGGGTAAAATTGATCAAGGTAAATTCTGTGCTACGTTATTACTCAACTTACGAAAAATAGTCACTACTGTAAATCCTAATATAGCGTTTAAATTATTATCTATTTATTTCAATGATAAATCTGTGAACTACTGGTAGATGTGTTGATATTTAAAGGAACAGTTCACCCTCCGATAATGTTCAGACATAAATGTATAACTTATAAAATACTATGACTATAGTATAAAGCTTATAAAAGTACCCCCAAACTTCCCCAGTAATAATCACTAATTCTATCTGATATCATTGTTGTGTCTAGCTTTAAAAATGGTAGCACCTACAGACAAATTATAGTCAATTATATATATGTTCATTTAACTAGTAGATAACACATAGGGTGATTTAACTAGTGCAATGACATCTTATAAAATAACATTTGATGTCCCTCAAGGCAATGATTTGGGACTGGTGTTATTATAATTAAATTGGTTACAAGTTTGAATAAAGTCACTCAAATTAAAAGTAGACCATAATTAATACACCAAGGTGTAACAATCTGATGGGTATAGAATCAAAAAACACTTTTAGAAATGCAAGTATTACAATGGGGAATTGATTACCAGTTGAGGTTCAGACAACAACAAACAAATCTAGTTTAAAAAAAGTATGTAAAGAAAGTATTTTAGAAGAGGAATGTATATATATATATACTGGTATATAGTTTCTAATAAATTGGTACTCTCCAGTAACGTATTTGTAGGTATACTGTTATTTTGTTATATAGATACTCGGAAGTGAGAATTTTTATGCTGATACTACAATTTATATCTAGTCCGTGTTTGTTAGTTTTAATCTTTCCCATTAATTGAATACACATACAATATTTTAGTTAATATAAGTTTTTAAATTAGTCATTATTATAACATTTAAATGTACATTTATTTCCTATTTATAAAGGTATCTATTTAGTCTAATGAAATAAAGTAATAGACATTATAACTTAATTAGTTATTATATATACATACTGTCATTTATGTCCTTATATTTTAGATCTTATGTAACATTTTGAGGATGATAATTGAAATATGTCTTAAATTTTTGTATTATCTGTGATCTTTATTTTAAAATGTACTATTATATGTCGAACTATGTTAGTTCTAATTTATTTTATAATAACGTGAGTGTTCTAATAATTATAATAATAATTGTTATTATTATTAGAACACCCACATGTTACTATCTAGCATAATGAATACATTAATTATTATTATTACTTCAAGCTTTGGGACTCAAGGTCAACATGATAATTGTTAGTAATTATAATAATATCTTATCAGTTAGATGTAATCTAAGTCAACATTATCTATCTAGCTGTTTGTTTTACTTTATTCCACCAACAGTAGGTCTAATTATTACATTTGTCTATAAAGGTGTGGCACATCATGTATATGTCTCACTCATTGAGATAATATTTATATTTTGTTATATATTATATTCTTCAGAATAATAAATATGTTTTTATTTTTATTTCTGTTAGCTCGCCAAAGCCAGTGCCGAGTTGGCAAAAATGGCAGCCATCTATATAGTTGAAATAGACCAGGTACCAGTTTATGCGCAGTATTTTGATATTTCACTGATACCCGCTACAGTGTTCTTTTTCAATGCTCAACACATGAAAGTTGATTGGGGGTAAGATTTGTTTTACGACAAAACATATTTAACTTATTTATGATTGTGTTAACATTACTCAAGATTGCTATATTTTTAATAACTAATTATTAACTAATTACAGAGTTATGCTTTATTTTAATTCAACAAGCATATAGATTGAGTACAAACACATGCACATATTCATTTATTATATAACTGTTGTGCCATTTGACAACTATGTTTCTGGTGCATCATTTGATCATTTATTTTCAGTACACCGGATCACGGCAAATTTATTGGTAGTTTTAAAACAAAACAAGACTTCATTGATGTTGTTGAGACAATATTCCGTGGAGCGATGAAAGGAAAGTTGATTGTACACAGCCCACTCGATGCAGCCAACGTTCCAAAATACGATCTGATATATAAAGATATTTGATTCGTGTTTTGGTTGACTGACTTTTAATAATTTAACATTTCTGCTGCCTTTTGTTGATTCAAAGAAGACAACATTTGACGTACTTCTTAGCCATCTTTATTGCATATTGACTGTAGGAATGATAACAGTGTTGTATGGCAACACATACAGTATTGTATAGCATGTTACCAATAATCTCAACTATCTTGGTCAGAGAGATGGTGCTATTATTTATCATATAGAAGCATTAATACCATAATTATTATTAAAGTAAACTTTGATCACAGACACATTTTTTATGTAACAGTCTTATGTAGTGATAAAGCAGTTATTTGTCATTCTAGAATCACTATTGAGAAGTAACATGTTTTAATTTGATATTTGTGTGAATAATTTGACTTGTCGAGCCATGATGGTGCAGTTAATTAGAGCGTAGCTAAATGGTTATCGGTTCGAGGCTCTGGTAGCTGCAAAACTGTCATGTGGCGACTCATCCATAAAATGAGAACCTGACAGGATGCAATGGCTATGTGTTTGAGTAATGCTTTGGGCCTTTAATGGCAGCATGTGTTGTATGCTCCCTTGGGAGTTGAGATGTGTGCTCGATAGAAAAAGTTCCGGTATGTTTACAATAATTGTATTATGTTTCAGTATAAAGAACACTTAGAGTTGAGAAAACATTCATATCACAGAATGTGCTGTTTACTTGACAGAAGGCACACACTAACTACAGATTGTATATTGTGACTGTTTTCTCAATAAACTCCAACCACTCCTTGTGCAAGATACTAAAAGCCACATGCTTTTCATTTGCAGACATTGTGCTGTATCTGTCAAAATATTTAAAAAAAATTCTGTATCACTTGTGTAATTATGAAACACAAACTGTTTGAGAAATCATCCTAACTCAATAATAATAATAATATTTTGTAATATCAGCCGATGAGAACATAACTTAAGTCAATCAGTTTATTTACCTGATTGAATTCATTATGAGAACCTTCAGCACTTTCAGATTAGACCAAGCACCTCCGAGACCCACGAAAGCTTCATAGAAATCATTCAAGATGATGATGATGATGATGATGATGGTCTGGTTATAACCTGTAAACTTTGGATCAAGGTCACATCACCATCTCGGAACTGTATAACAATTTAAGTTACATCATTTCTAGATAAAGCATTTCTGTATCTAACCTATCAGTACTTGTTATCTACTGGCAAACTGAAACTAATTTATACACATGAATACGTGGTGATATACTGAATGAGTGATTGTTTTGTTTAACTTGGTACATTATGGTAGAAAAAACATTTCTGTAAATAAATAAATTATTAATTTATATTTTATTTAGCCTCAGGATTGTTTACATGTTTGACATATGGAAAAGGGACAACTTCTTAAGAACATATGCGGGGCGCCTCCATTGCCTAACTGGTAGTGCAGTTAGCCACAGATCTATAGTACCTGGGTTCAAACTCCAGCTGAGCTATATCAGAAGGGTGTTTCATTTTGCCTCATTAATTTTGAAGGTTACTCGGCCCATTTAACCTATAATGTGCACAAAAGTGGCCGTAAAACATTTACTTAAAGATGCATCCCACAAACACAACTAACTTGTTTTTAATTTAAAACATAATTTGGACATTTACAACACAATATGACGGAAGCACTGTGTGACAGGAATACTGTATGGCATAAGTATGGTGTGACCAGAGTACTGTATATGTGTGTAGTATTATATAAATATGTTATTACTGTCATGAATATGCAAGATGGAATCTACTTACTGCGCATACATACATATTATCTACAGTAGTTCATATTTTGTTTTTTAAGGTTTTTTATGATGTAATGTAAAAAGACATTTTAAACAGTAAAATAGCCACCCTTACTACTAACACTGTTGGTTGATTTATGTCACCTTGACAATTAAAGTTTACTAATATTTAAAGAGGTTCAATAATATAAAGTTTATTAATCAGAGCAGGAATTGTATAAATTACATCAGATCAGTCTCTATTATATTAAATAACTAAGTGAAGTAATTTTTATCGTTTTAATGAAATTAATATATAGTTACTATTCATATTATTTGAATACAGGTTCAGTGAATAACAATAGTTCTATAAATAAGCTACCTTAATTCAGGTAACATACATTAGATCATTTAGTCTATATAATATATTGTCCATGTTAATGAAAGAATAATATTTTTAATAAATATTGATCGCTAAAATATCATTCAAAGTCACCGCAACAGATGTCGTCTGCTTCGAACTCTGGATGATTTTTCTCCCGCAGATGATTTCGCTTTACTGCGGAAATATCTTAAATCATCAACGTGGTTAGGATGAATCATCTGTTTGTAGGAACGTGGCTCGCAGAACTTGGTACACGTCTCGTAAAATGTTTTGTATCCCCCCTCAAGTAAATAAAGTTCAGGATGATAAAGAGACGGGTAGCTCTCACTATTAGCATCACGGTCCATTTTGCGGAGAAGTCGACACATCTTTGGACCACGCTCTGAAGAGAACTCACAGTGAAATATAACGATGTGGCGAGAGTGTGGTCTTTTTGACATGTGGCGTCTTTGAGAATATAGGAACTTCTCGCGCAACACCTCACAGTTCCATACATTAGTGGCACCATAAATATGTCCACCATTGTATTCAAATGGATAGCGACAATCTATAACCTGATAGTCGTCAACTTCAGACGAATACTCTCCCATTAGCAGATCTGATAGAGTTTGGGCTGATATACACTTGAGATCGTGATGATGACTAACAATTGTTGGGAGACAATAAGTGTTGCTAAGGTCACCAATTAAGTCATCAACATCACCCTCTAATATTGATATGATATTAATGGTATTTGAAGAAACAAGCTCCAGTCTCTCCATCTTATCCGTACATCTGACAAGAAGACGTCTCTTCCGTGGCTGTTCCATCTGATGTTCTTCACCATTCCTCTTGATAAAAGATGTATTTAAAGCCGAAAAGTCCTGATCCTCCGTCGATGATGACAATTCTGCGGAAACAAGGGAGTTGTTCTTCTTCAAATGAGTTGTAAACATGTCATTATTAGACCATTGTTCTGTCTGGTCACTGGATGATAACTGTTTTGCTGTCAGTTTATCATCCGAATCACTATCATCGTTGAAGTTGAGTGTTTTCACGGTACTGATGAATGATGTTGGAGAAATGTCACACTGACCTGGTGTTTTTGTAGGCAGTTCCTCATCTAAGGTGAATGTCCTACTATCTTCAGAGTTGTTATCATTTAAGATAAGAAGACGATTATTTCCACTGAGACAGTTTACAGTCTGATTATTGCTGAGATCATAACGATTTAAAGCGTCCTCGGTGCTCCCAGATCCAGAAGTAATATAATCATACGGATCAAGGTTGGTGTTCAATGATTCTCTTTTGATTGGATGTCGTTTGTACTCTTTACAGAGATATGACGTTAATGTTGAACAATAATCCTTCTCCCAGAGAGGTTCTCCAGAACTAATGAATGTTTGTTCACCAATAAAACGCTTCCTCCTTTTGATTTTGCTAGACGGTGATAGAGAAGATGAACACCGATGATCACTGATGGACATCCTTCCTATGTCACAGCTCAGACGATGGTCAAGGTCAGTAAATGGCTGCGGCAAGAAATTGACGCCTTTAAAACCTGGTTCGTTCACTTCCACACTCACTGCCTCAAAATTCTTCTCAGTGAAGCTTAATACTGATTCATTACTCCTGTCTCGTTCTAGCGATGATCCCAAATCCATTATCTTCTATCAGTCCACTTTTGATAATAGTAGGAATTCTCTTACTAAACGGTTTCTTTTGAGATAATACTAAATAATAATAAATCACTAGATATATTACTATATTTAACTCCTCAAGCTGCTATATTCCAATCTTATCACCTATGGACATATATCGGCTATGGTCATACACAGACACATACACATCAACAGACAGATTCTGAGTGCGTGCTGACTGTTATAAGAGAGCTTATATAGGGCTCCAGCCATCAACAAGCTAATTCCTTGTATATAACAGTATCTAGCACCAGCTCCAACATGCAGCTCACACACTGACTTGGCACTCAGGTAAGGATAAACCTTCAGGGGGTCGTCGAGAACAAGTCCTGACAGAGTAACTGGTGTGACAACCTAATGACGTGCGATTCATTAAGCCTCTGAGCCATATATATATATATATATATATATATATACCTGGTCACACAAATGGTAATCAACGTGTATTGTAGATGTTGCCATGTGTATCTGACCATACTTGGGTTACTTTTGACTTCCATTTAGCAAAATAGAAATTAATATCTTTAACAGGTTCACCATTTTGTCAGAATGGTTTAGTAAAATATGTAAATTAACTGAATGCTATCTATATCAATTGTACAAAAACATAGCATCTACAATAAGTAAATCAATAAGTAATTATTTATTTCCAATTTCAATTATATAATGTATTAATAACTATGTATATATATATATATATATATATATATATATATATATATATATATTATAAATTGGGGCACCAATGTAGCCGAAGCTGTCTTGACCCCTGTCTAATCATAAATAAATTTGTTAACTCAAAAATTCTGCTAGTTTATTTGCAAGTCTGGTCACGTGTCATTGAAAGAAGCAAACTGTCAAAACATAAATATCCTGACATGTTGGTTTTATAGAACAAACAAACAAATTGGAATTAATACTAATTCCTATTAATAAAACTAGTCTGAAATATGAAATAGTAAATAAATATGTCATAATCAGCTTCTGTTTTACTTTGGCCAATTGGAATAGGAACACATTTTAGAAAGGGCGCGCACGCGCGCGTACGCGCGCACGCACACACACATGAACAAATTGAAAATAAATTTCATTTCAGTTGATTATTGTTATCAACTCCTTGACACCATCAGACAACTTGCAATAACCATATTGCAATTGGTGTGATTATGGAAATGCTAATTATAACGGCACCACTGATAGTAAGGTAAATATTGTGAATCACAACTTATGATTCAATTATCATATTTTATCACCCACTTTATATTGTAGCACAAACATTTATACATTACCGCTATATTATACGTGTCTTATGACACTAGCCATACAACACAGACACTTAACCCCTCACAACAATGATAAACAAGGTGACAGAAACCTGACAGATTGATGTAAGTGAATCATTACCATGGTTCAGGTTACAGCTTGTTGTCAGAGATACTCAATTAATCATTAACTCACAAACATCAATTAATTACTTGTTACAATCAAATTTATTGCAATCCTCATTGAAGAAAGAACACGTGTATTAATTAGGAAATAGGCGTGGTGGCCAGTAGCCGAAGGGTCGCGGGTTCGAGGCTCCGGGAGCTGCCATGCCGTCATGTGGCGACTGGTTCACTCATCCATAAAAATGAGAACGTGACAGGACGTGATGGATATGCGTGGTATGCTCTCCTGTGAGTTGAGATATGTGCTGGCCAGGGATAATAAAATTGTACAGCGTCTCAGGGTTACCCGGTTCTGGCGCTATATAATCACGCGTTACTATTATATATATATATATATATATATATATATATATATATATATTTAGCAGCGTTAACACTGACAACTCTACCATCTAGTAAATAACATCTATATAACATTAAATATGTAATGTATCTATCAGTACGTAATTAGTCATCAACATCTATAGCAGATGATGAGGCATAATGATAATTCTATTTAATCTGCCATTTACCTAATTCTATACATAATGTACATATCAACATCTGATATTGGTTTGTCTAACTAACACAAACATTGTAATTACAGCGATACAAGTATCAACCTGTCCATGATCATTAAGCTAGTTTATTTACATACTGCTGTGTGGCAGTGTTAGTGTATATAAAACTTTAGTAATCTGTTAATGCTGTGAGTCTGTCTGCGTGCGTGTGCGTGCATGAGCATAATATGCACCTTTATGGATATATACGTAAGGATTATGATACGTCTCACAAATGATAGGTCTGGCCTGTTTGTTGATGTAGTTAATGCTTAATAGTATATATATCAGTGGTTTTATTAGAAGCCATGACCCAGCTGGGTGATTTGACCTGCCTACTCTCAAGCAGGGTACAAAACAAACACCCGCCCACTCACAAATGCGACTATCAAATTGGCCGAGGGATCGCTTCACTCCTTCTGTTGGTCCGCACTGGCGAGTGCTAATTTAAGATTATTTTACAATAATTAGTTTACAAGTTGGCCACAGTTGTTGGTCCCAGCGGGGTTCGACACGTTGTTCACCCTGCCATTTTGTTTATCCACACATCGTCACGTGTATCCGACGTAATCCGAGCACACATTATGAGGTTGACATCGTCATGTTTATACGGAACACGTGCATTGCGAACATTAATTATCGATCACCTGTCAGTCAGAGCATATATTGTGTTAATTATTACGGAGGCTACGCGGCTTCTCGGCACGAAACCATTTCGGCACCGGAAAACGTGGCTGACACGTATAGAGCTACACCAGTGGCCTTAACTAGTTTTTGTTTAAGTGTAGACACATTGTAACATGTGGCATCTAATATAAATTAATTACTATAATACAAATATATACTGTGGTATTCTAAAAGTATATATACCATGCTGAACCAGCCGCTAAAATGTGACTGATTCAACATGTCGAAATAGTTACGTGCCGAACAAGCCATCACAGAAACGAAAATATTTCACAACAATGATGAGGATGATAATGATGATGCAGACGGGATTAACTCGCTATTTGAAGAATAAAAGTTCAAATATTCAAAACTGTGATTGTTATAAATAAAGTATGTTGTTCTATTGTACAATTAAGCTTAGATTCCATATATGCGGCTTGCGTGATGCGGTATGCGATTTGTGTGATTCCCTATGAACGTGCCTTCCCGTGCGTTTTCAGTATCTATGCCAAGAAAATGACAATACAACAGAAAAACAGATAGCAAAGAAAATAGCATGGGGGGGTGTCAGTTACTCCCCAAAACAGATTTACACATTATAAATTCCCCCAAAAATACTTATAAAATTATTATTAAAACAGTATCCTGTTGTTACAACCTTAAAATGCTTATTCAGGAATATGCCGAAAATTTTCAAGCCAAGAACATGGCTAGTCAGTCCAAATTGCAGCCTTTTCTGTTGGAAATGGAGCAACATAACTTAATTGTTACTGATTGCTACTGCATGTAAATTAAATCCAATTAAAAAACCTAATAAGCACAAAGAAAACACCGCTATTGGGTGCATGACATAAACAGGAACCGCCTTCAACAAGAAGCATACCATAATCTGGTCAAGGAACTACAATTTGAGGGGGAGAAATTCACACAAAACTTTGAGGTTGACCAGAGAATCTAAAATCCCGTCAAATTGTTCGGAAAACACCTGTCCCTGACGTCAACAATTATGACACAATAAATGACCAAACAAAAAGCCAACATAAAGCTCTGTTTTGCGGAATTAGTTGACAGCTGTTTAATGTCTGTTAGTGGGTCGAGTAGGAGTTTTAAATGTTTGCTTCCAGGAATATTAGCGTATCTTCGAAATTGTTGGCGGCCATCTTGGCGGTGATTTTCCGAGGCGGAGATTAGTAATTAGCCATGAATGAATACGATTGGCTATGACATAGCCACAGACGGAAATTGGCAAGATGAAACATACTTATGGCGTGTCAACAGTGCGCATGCTGAACCTCGGAACGATATACAATTATCGTGTTGGCGGATTACTCCGATGTTACTTTCTCACTGAATCACATCGCGAAATGAGTGTGGTGGGAACTCGATTTGTCGGATTAAGAGTATTTATAGATAAGCAATCTGTCACAAAGATAGTGTTCGGAAGCGACACTTTGCTAAGAATATAAAGAAATTGTCCAAATGTGGGAACATTTCTCACTGCCACATATCACACCCACACACACACACTAGCACATATATATATATAAACACTGGCCTAAGATTAAACATAATTATGTAGTCGTCATAGTAACTTAAATTACGTTGCCTTTCCACGCAGTTTGCAAGTTCAGGAAAAGCTAATAATGCCTCACAAAATACCACCACGCCGTAGATGGCTCGCTTCGCTTGCTTGAAGGGACAGTACTCCTTCATTTCAAATTTCAGAACTAATACAGCTATACTCACAAATATCATAAATAATGTCAAAATGTGTAAACGATCACCCACATATTAAATAATTCAGTTCAAAGTGTTGATTAAACCGCCATTTTTAAGCTAGACAGAGACGGGAAGCTCCTGAATGCTGACGTCACTTGAGCGTATCCGGTTGACCTGAAGTCTGTAGAGCCCGTACAAAAGCATGTAAACAAGTGTGAGCAAAGGATTATTCCAGAACATAAGGCAATTATCTTGTTAAAATTACGTCATGAATGACATACAACCATATCAGTTTGAGCCAGAAGGATCCTGGCAAGAGGTAGATGATTCAAAATGGCTCAGAAATTAACGCTCAAGAGAAACTATAATCCCTGTCAGTCTAGAGGGCGCTCATGTGACGTCAGACCATTTCAGTTTTCTTCTTCCCGCCTTCGAATCTGGCTTCCAGTGCAGCCGTAATGGCAGCCCTCCAGTAATTTGGATTATTTCCCTATATCTATGATATGAGGTATATTTCGTGAGTATTATTGTGGAGTGTTTGGTTATTGTTCTAAGCATTACATATTTAAGAAATACTTCTGAGGGTGGACTGTCCCTTTAATGTATTTCTACTACACCAATAAGGGGGCCCACATATATTTAGCCCAGTAAAAAGGCTGAATAACAACCTTTACATGAGAATAACATGCTACTCCAGACCAACAGATGTTACGACAACAGGGCCAATGCAACAGCTTATCAAACTGCATGAATTAGTAAAGAAATTGAAGGACAATAAATCATCATTCCCATTCACGAACGAAATGCTTAATCACCTTGGCAATGCAGTAACCATTAAGCTAATGCAGGTCTTCAATAACAGCTGGGGTAATGGTGTCCTTCCACACACCTGGAGAGAGGCCACACTGATCCCTGTTTACAAGAAAGAGAAAGCGAGGAAGAAAGCTATCAGCTACCGTCCAATCAGACTTACCAGTTGTGTTGTCAAAATATTGGAGAAGATAATCAACTATGATTAAGGATGAAAAATAACACTGTTAATAAGTAGTCGTCCTAATCAGATGCTCGTTCTCTCCTGCAATCCTTAGGAGGGGCAAACTTCCTCATCTGATGTAAGGCATCCAAGGGGTATCAAAGGAATGACGAGTCGCAGCTCTAAAATGGAACAGCTCTAAAACGAAAACCTTGACCAAGGACAGTCAACAGACCCAGAATAGTGCGGTATGATTATCACCTTTTCAGTCATTTAGAACAAGTAACACTGATCATACTTCGGACAGGTCACAACAGACTGAACTCCTACATATTCAAAATGTTCAAACTAGTACCATCACCAACTTACAGCTGTGGTCTGGAACAAACTCTGTATATGATACAGAGGTGTCCAACTCATCAAGTTTTAAGACAAACTGGGTGGCTAATCGAGACTCCTATATACTAAACTCTATGGAGACAGAGACAAACTGGAAAAGACAGCTCATTTCATCCTACAGACTGGAATACCGGTTTAAATTATGAAAGCAAAGAAGGAGATGAAGGATCTCTTTAAGAACTAAATTTTCCCCAAACCATATTATGTTCAATTTGCAGTTCGTTTATTTAATGACATATACACTTCTAGCACTAAGGTGCATAGAATGCCAAGGCTATGAAATAACCGTGTACTCCTCAGTCTATTGTGTCAGATAATAAGGTCAACGAGCACTAAAAATACTCGGCTAGACTAGGAAAGTGTTTTCCAGGCTAAAAATAGCTACCAATCAATTGCCAGAAACTGTTAGTCTTCGCTCCCGTCTATTATTATTATTATCATCATTTGTATTATTATTATTATCATCATCGTCATCATCATATGTTTTATATAGCACCCCATTCAACAAAGTTGTTCCGAAGTAATTTACGCCAAAACATAGAATATACATATATAAATAATCATATATAAATATGGTGATCAAATATAGAATGGACTAGAGTGAACAAAATTCACAAAACTCTCATAACGGGGGATCAAATCCCGATATTATTATGTCTAACCGATGTGTCATATTTAATTTCACTTAATTACCTTTAGAGGTTGTTTGACCCATTTCTTCTGTCATCGGTGTATAAAGGTAATCGCTAATGAACAACCAAAAAACTACCCATTAAATGAATCAATATTGAGGACGTTATGAGTTTAAAATTACACTTGAACGTTATGATTCTTTTTTTTAACAGGAGATCAGCGAGATACAGTATTGATTAGTTGAATAATATATATATATATATATATATATATATATATATATATATATATATATATATATATATATATATATATATTTCCTATATTAAAAAATACTATTAATTATTAATTTATCACCAAAAACTATGTAGCATATATTACATCTGAGCGCCATTCCTCAGTTGGTGAGTTCTAAGCCATAAGCTTTTCATGCTTGAAAATAGTTAAATGTGCATGCAAGGTGTGGTTTGTGCGTGCGTGAGCGCGTGTGTGTGTATGCTAGTGTGTATTTGTGTGTGTGATGTAAGCTATTTTTTTTCGAATAATGTTTACAATTGTTGTAGATTTATTTATAGTAGCAATAATATTGTATTCTCATTAACTTAAAAGGCCAACTGACTCACACCTCAATAGCAACTAACTCTTATGTCATTAAATTCTGAAAAATATTATTTTAAGAATTTATATTCAGTGGTATTATTTTTTAAATATATTGTAAAACGTCCTTAAATCTGGAGAGGGAAGGGGGGAGAGAGACATAGGGTGGGAGGAGATTTTTAATAGATTCCTCTTATGGTGATAACCGGACGTATTTTCCTCTTTTATCCGGTAACTAGAGAACAAGGTGACATGAGTTCTCAATTGACTCATGAGTTGACAAACCTTTCCGGGAAAACTTTCCTCACAGGTCAATAATATAATAAAAATAGTGAATAAAATATTTAAAGTCAATAATCATTTATAACGTTGAGCATTTAGCAGTTTGTTGATGTTTCAGATTTAATTGATAGTTGATATTTTATTTGTTGGGGAGATTGTCTCAAGTCTTTGTACTCACGGCTTATATTAGTGTGGAAGGTGGCATATATTTGTATACAACTTATGGTAGGTTGATTACAATTTATTTAGGATATCATGTGGAGAGTATTAATGTTAAGAATACAACTAAATGTAATACAAACAGAGATGACGTCTACATGGCCTAAATGGTAGTGTAGTTAACCACAAACCTCGAGTATCTAGATTCAAATCCTAGCCAGGATATTTCGTCTTTCACTTCGTCTAATAATATCTGAAGGTCAATCTGTCTGCTCGCGCGCGTGCAAAGACACAGACACGCGTGAACACACACACACACACACACACACACACACACACACACACACACACACACACACACACACACACACACACACACACACACCTCTCTCTCTCTCTCTCTCTCTCTCTCACACACACACACACACAGAACTCACAAATACAACACACATGCACGCATATTTATGTACCCATATGGATATATTTATTCTACTTGCAGTCAGTCAGGTGGAATAAAACATAATCTAGGTCCACTTCACGACAGACAGATAACGAAGCTTGTTATTCGTCTTTCTATGAAAATCGTTACCGAAATGAAATCAGCCATCTCAGTGTCCAGGACATCATCACATCCATAATCCAGAAAAGTGCCAGAATAAACACCGGTTTGTCCTTCATGACAGTGTTTATCCAATGATTTCAGCAATGTTAATTAAAACGTAGTTTCCCCATTTATACAGCCAATCACAATACAGGACACATGTAGTGTACATGCTTCGGATATCTTTATGAAAACAATCCTGACATCTTCTGGGGATCATCGCTGGATCGGATATCAGCATTCCCCGTAACAGTGTCATGTTTCATCCATCAGTAAATCTGTAACTAAGCGCTGAAGCTAAACAAAGCACTCATTCACCCCTTTCGTCATCATCATCCAGTCCAGTAAACAATCAGTTATTTCATTAATTATTTTCACTTCGAAAGAACATTAATTAAGGCAAATATTAACTTACTCAATGACAGTTACCATCTCCTCAATACCATCGTCGCTTTGTTATACCATAAGCCCTTTGGTGCCATCATTCCCTCATTACCATCACCCCCGCAGTACTATTATCCTATGAGTACCATCATCCCCTTAATACCATCATCACCTCAATATCATCATCCTCTCAGTACCATCATCCCCTCAGTACCATCATCCCTTCAGTACCACCATCCCATCAATACTATCATCCCTTTGATACCATATTCCTCTCAGTACCATCATCCCTGCAATACCATCATTCCCTCAGTATCATCATCCCTTCAGTACCATTATCTTTTAAGCACCATCATCCCCTCAGTACCATCACCCCCCCAATACCATCATCCCCTCAATACCATCGTCTCTTTGATACCATCATCTCTTTAATACCATCATCCCTTTAATACCATCATCCCCTCAGTACCATTATCCTCTCAGTACCATCACCCTCTCAGTACTATAATCCTCTCAATACCTTTATCCTCTCAGTATCACCATCCCCCTCAGTACCATTATCTTCTTAGTGCCATCATCAGCACACGCGATTGTCTCTTTCTGTGGCATGCTACCCGCAAATTATATTAATAAAAATATCAATATTGTTGAAGGGAAATAGAGACAAGATAATTATTGTCCAATCTAAATGTTCCTGTTTTAGTTGCAGAAAGAGGACTCGTATTGAGCGTGCCATGCTGAAGTCCGAGAAGTTGACATTTTCCTTGTGAGTGGGATATGCGCCTAGTTTTCTTTAATTTTGTCCTTATTGAAGCTAACATTCGTCTATCAACTATACAAGATGTTTAATGTTGACAATATCCTGTATATGGCAGCAATTGTTTTAATTATAATTATAATCACTTTCAGGTAATTTAGACTGGTGCAGTTCGCAGAGTGATAAATATTCGAAAATATGATCTTATCACTCCAATTGTCTAAAAAATATATATTGATTAGACAACGGATGCAGTTGAAACTTTACTAACAATTTCAAATCAAATACACGACACCTGGATATCTTTGTAAATGTGTCTCCATTAGCTGATCATCCTGAAAATTACGGCTATCCAATGAGGTACTATTAGAGATAGCTCTCTCTCTCTCTCTCTCTCTCTCTCTCTCTCTCTCTCTCTCTCTCTCTCTCCCTCTCTCCCTCTCTCTCCCTCTCTCTCTCGGCTGAAGGCTAATGGCGATTATACTTTTAGTGTAACATCATCCCCTTTATGGAAGAGGTTCCAATTTAAAATATGTTCTTAAGCCCCAAATGTTCAAGGTCGTTTTTATTGGTAAATAGTATTGACTGTTCAAATATCTCATTCGCGTTTTAGATACATCGTATTTGGGATATAACTGTACAGCTCATTTGAGTGGCTCTTGCTAGTAATTGCGTTTTATTAAATCTATATAATTATTTATCATGATCCTAAAATAGATTTTACTTTTGTTACTTTGGATGCCACTCAAAGTAAGCCACATCTAGATCCACAGCTGGGCTAGCTCTTTATGATAACATACATCTGTAATTAATCTAACAACTAAATACGGTGAATGTTTCATGTTTCATCATCAGCTGAGTTACTAAATGTCCAGTCCTACAGGTGATGCATTTCTACGGTAAATGTTATCTTTGTTTGCTGTTTACTGATAGACAATGAAGATGATGATTGATGTTTTACGGCCACTATTGTGCACATGGTAGGCTAAATGGGCCGGGCGAATTCCAAAGAAAATGAAACGAGGTCAAAGATGAAACACCCTTCACATATGACCAAGCCGAGATTAGAACTCAGGTGATAGTGATCTGTGGTCCAACGCGCTACCAATTAGACAACGTAGGTGCAAAACATTATTAAGAACGTGCCCATGTATAAACAGTTTTAGCATCACGTAACAGAATGATTAACGGACGACAACTTGTTGCATTGTAGACGACCATAACAATGATGATACTTTGTCAAAATATTTCGGTCAGTTCAGGAGAACAATGCATTATGGGATGTGTCTGGATGTGTCTGACCTGGATATTAAAACGATTGGAATGATAGTTCTCTGACCAAATACATAGCTCTGACTTAAAAGCTTGCAATGGTTCAGATTGTCATACTTGAGTGAGTCAATGAGTAGGTGAGTGGGTAAATCGGTTAGCGAGTGAGTACGAATGTATCATTGAGGCCTATTTAGAACAAGTCTACTAACTGAGTGTGTTACTTTCGCCTCCGGCGCAGATTTCTTTTCGCGGACAAATCACTAAAAATTCAAATTTCGAAATGAACTGAACTGAAGAGGTAAGATCACAATTATGTCATTCGTCACACACAAGTAATGTACAACTTTAGCAACGGAACGTATCAGACAAAACTAAATAACATTGTATAAGAGAAATGCATTAAAGGCACAACGCGCGCAATAAAATAGCACTAGCCTGTCTAGAAACCTGTGCCGCTGCACACGGCACGAATCTAGCGGCGTCTAAATAACGTAGTCGGGAAAACAAATGTTTTTTTATGGCGGGTTATTTGGGGACGAGCAGGCTGGGGCACGATTAACTGTGCACGTGTTTATTGGAGAGCGGAGGGGGCGGCGCCTCTGTCCGCGTCCTGTCGCAGCACTTATCGTGGCCACTAATGTAGCTAGCGTGTAAGTCGTTTCCAGGCCTCGTTCCTTTCAGCGACAATAATTGTTCCCTTCTCCGCCTTGTCCTGCCCGCCCGCCACCTAGCGAGTAAACCTCGGATGGGTCGACTCGGTGAGATAAAATCGACCCACCGACTACCGGCCACAGAGCGGACTCGACTTAGACTGGTACAGAGGGAGTCAGACACACCGTGATGACGTCGACTCGGGGCGCCGGATATTTCGGCCTCCATCCGCGTGAGGCACTTCCTGTCCGAGTACGACGGATATGACGTAGTAGGCCTCGTAAACAGTGGCGTCGGGAATTCTGGCTGACGCTCACCGCTAGAGGGCGTCATTGTATTGGCGGCTGCGCCTCGTGGGAATGGTGGCGTGTCATCGAGATTTTATTACCGGGTACTGCCGTAAGGTGATGAACACATGCAAGGGAAGTCCAAAGATAAATTGTCGAGAGAGAGAGAGAAAGAGAGAGAGAGAGGGAGATGTCGTACATTTCAGTAAAAGTTCTGACAAAAAAGACCTCAAACCGGAAGGAAACGATCTTAAGTTTTTAAATACAATCCACGTACGATAGCGTCTATATGTTATCAACTTAAGGATTGCCCTAGATGATTATTGAGGTGTCAGAAGACGATGCCGTGTCAGAGGATGTGGCTACGTAGGTGTCAAAGGACGTGGCTGCGTAGATTTCAAAGGACATGGCCAGTAGCGATGACTACATAGAGGACATGATTATTTAAATGTCAAAGGACATTTAGTGTCACTTGACATGGTTAGCTAGGTGTTGGAGGACATGGCTGTGTCGGTGTTAGAGGACATCGTCGTGTAAACGACAGAGGACACGACTGCATCGGGTTTTGGAGAACGTCGCCGTGTAAATGGCAGAGGACATGACTGTATCGGCTTCGGAGGACATCGTCGTCTAAATAGCAGAGGACGTGACTGTGCACATACCAGAAGACGCGACTATGTAGGTGTCACCAGACACAAGTATCTGGGCGTTGGAGGACATCACCTTTCGACCATTAGAAGATATCATGTAGATTATTGCTGGCTGCGTGTGCGTGTGTGTGTGTGTGCGCGCGCGCCGGTGTGGGCGTGTGCACCCTAGGCTAACACCAGGCACGAAATACATTAGGGTGCTAATACCAAGCCGTAATCCTGTTTGTTGACGTTAGTATCTAATTCTGGAGCCAAGCTCTCAGACAGTCGTCGGCCTGCCAACTTGATGGTTACCTATATAACATTGTAAACAGGTTAGTAATTACGATACCTAACCAGCTCTAATTAACTACACTCCTAGCTATGTTGGCAATGCTATATATAATGCTATTGGCATTATTGTTGTTCCAGTTGTTGTTGTTGTTGTTGTTGTTGTTGTTGTCGTTGTTGTTGTGGGTATTACCGACTGTACAGTTGGTGCCAGTATTGTCTATTTGATAGGGTTCAAACCCCGGCCGGGCTATGTCAGAAGCGTGCTTCATCTTTCATTTCTCCTCATTACTTGTGGAGGTCACTCGGCCCATTTAGCCTACCCTGCGTACAAAGGTGGCCTTAAAACAGCAACAGTTACATTTACATTGTCAATTTGATGATACAATCTGAAATGATATCATTTACAATAAAATCTAAATGTTCAATTTGAATTCCTTTAATAATATGAAGTAAGAAGGATATATTTATTAATTGACTGACTGACCTGTCTGACTGACTGACTGACAGACTGTATGTATGAATGAATGAATGACTAACTGACTGACCTGGCTGATTGACCGACTGGCTAACCTGTCTGACTGACTGACTGACTGACTGACTGACTGACCTGTTTGACTGACTGACTGACCTATCTGACTGACTGACTGACCTGTCTGAATGACTGACCTGTCTGACTGACTGACTAACTGACTGACTGACTGACTGACTGACTGACTGACTGACTGACTACCACTCACTCACTCACTCACTCACTCACTCACTCACTCACTCACTCACTCACTCACTCACTCACTCACTCTGGACCTGAAATTAAATTCAATTAAATAGTAGCATTTCTTTCTCAACTGTCTATATAGTCTCTCTCTCTCTCTCTCTCTCTCTCTCTCTCTCTCTCTCTCTCTCTCTCTCTCTCTCTCTCTCTCTATCTCTATCCCTCCCCCTCTCTCTATCTATCATCATCTCATTTCTAATCATTTTTCTTCTTTCTTTTTATTTATATATATATATATATATATATATATATATATATATATATATATATATCCATCTATATCCCCATATCAATCAATCAATCAATCAATCAATCAGTTAATCGTTTTATGTATCTATCAATCTATCAACCTATCTATCCCTTCAATAAATATATTACCTTCTGTTGCTATAAACTGATCTATATGATCTCTGACTTCATTAATATGTTATGCTGGTAGAGCCCAGCTACCTGTCAAATATTACCTGATATTACACCTTTTGTTATCATTGTCAAAGCGTTCAATTAAAACACGCCACCTGAATGAGGCGACCGTGAATAGCTCATTCAGTACCGAGATTTATTGATATGGATATCGTTAATAATTCATCCGGATCATGGAATAGAAGCTGATTCTTTGGCCAATCACTTCCCGACGATTTGACAGGTGGACCTCTAGAAGGGGAAAGGAGGGGGGGGGGGGGATCAGTATTCTCTATAAATAAATCGCATATTAATCGGTATTCTTAATCGACAAATAACATACCAGTAAGTATTCACTATAAATAAATAACATATCCGTATTCAACTGATGAGTTTTGGATGACGAGTCTATCATTCTGTAGTTTATGGGATCATTCTGAACTTCGGGGACGTGTCATAAATAACCTGTCTTTATATAAAACAAAATGACCTTCTATTATAAATGACCTTCCATCATAAATGACCTTCTATTATCAATGACCTTCTATTATAAGTTTTATTTCCTATATTTTGATAACACTATCAGTAACTATAGGTTTCTTGGTTCAAGGATAATGCGCTGAACCAGAGAGTGTTGAGGGTCTTGGGTTTGAAGCCAGTAACTGGTTGATGAATCGATAGATGGATCCGTGTATTAGACACCTATAGTCGACACCTAGAATCGGTATGCCTACCGGGATGTTGAAGACGGCATAGGATTAAATACATCTGAGCTGGAGGGGTGGACATACATATAAACTATCATAATGACGACGACGAAGATGATGATGATGATGATGATGATGATGGTAAATGACAAGTATTACATGTCAGTGTTTATAATCTTCCGACAACACTTTTCTAATTATATAAAAAAAAAAAAATTTTTTTTTTTTAAAAAATTTTTATGTATTTTAATAATTTACCTTTTAAAACTTTTAAATAGTAAATATATAATATTATTTATATATTTATATTTATTATTATAATATTTAAATATATATATATATATATATATATATATATATAAAAGATTATATAATTTTGGTTAATATTGAAATTGACCTCTGATGATGTATGATGATTTAAAGAAATGAGGACTTTTCTATTCTTGGGTTAATTGAGGTCTTACTTGAGGTGACTGTGGGTTAGTTCGGATTACTTACTCATTGTAAATTGGGGAATTCTAAACAGTTCAAATTATTAAAAGTGTTAGAACAAATCTAATATTTGAGTACAGAAAAAGTATATTGAAAAAATAAACTCTCAATTTATGGATGGATTAAAGAATTAGTGAGTGAGTGAGTGAGTAAAGTGGATGTTTGAATGTATGAATGTATGAATATTTGGTTATATGAGTCAGTGAATGAGTAATTAAGTACGTGAGTGGTTTCATTTAGCATTGGTCACACCTGAGAGATTTCACCAAGGAGCGGTTCCCTCAAAAAAGGAGAAATTTCATTCGATTCGAACCCTGGCCCGTAAGTTTGTCAAGCAGTGCGCTCTAACCACTGCACTCTATGAGCAACCTCCCCCCCCCCGCCCCCGGAGATAACGTGTTTGGGAAGGCCACTGAAATAAAACAGCAAAAACGACCTATAGATCTGGGATCAAAACGGAAACCTTGATAAAGGTGTCTGATCTTCCGATGACTTTCTACGATCATATTTAGTCAATATTGTTTTATACGAAGGGTCAAAAACCGGAAATCCCAGCACTTCCGGCCGTCGTACATTTCTATATCATTCAGGATCTAGATAGCGGACACGAGACTCAATCCCCAAAAGACGATATTTACTTTACATCCTCAGCTCCGTTAGGTTCAGGATCAAGTCGTCTTCTTCATCAACTCCGAGTTTACCAGATTTTCTTCTCGTTTCCGATTTCGACATTCTCTTCCCGGAATACGACCACAACACTCAGGATCACTTTAACGACACCAGTTGATCAGATCTGAATACAACGACCTGCTACTTATCCACGATCTCTCTCTCTCTCTCTCTCTCTCTCTCTCTATATATATATATATATATATATATATATATTAGTGTGTGTGTCAGTTTGTCTATCTACTTCTATGTATCTATCATCTATCTATTTTCTATCTATCTATCTACCCTATCTATCTATCTATCTTATCTATCTATCTATATCTATTCATATCTATCTATCTATCTATCAATCTATCTATCTATCTATCCATCTATCATCCAACTATCTGTCTATCTATCTATCTATCTATCTATCTATCTATCTATCTATCTATCTATCTATCTATCTATCTATCTATCTATCCATCTATCTGTCTATCTATCCATCCGTTCATCCATCCATCCATCTATCTATCTATCTATCTCTCTCACTCTCTCTCATTTGTTAAGTTCAGTTCAGACCTTCATGATCCATCTCGTATGATGGTGGTCTCATGGGCCCGAGTATCAAATGAGGTGTTTGTCTGACAACGAATACGGCCGTATAGTCGAGTTTAGTTATAAGTATTCGGATTTTCATATAAAAGGCCGAATTTCTTTACTGACTGTTATATCAGAGCGTTAACTGCTCCAAATAAGTGAATGTTTACGTCTTCGAGAACCGACTATCTATGTTACTCTTAATATCGCCCATTTGGTGGAAGTAGGTTTAAGCATTTATTTTCGTTCTGTTTTGGAGCTCTTTTTGAGATGGAAGAAAAAAACACGATGACGATCAAGGAACGAGCTTTTGAAAAGAGACGATATGGTGTTGTTTTCGTGTTGCGTTTTTGTGTTGTTTTTATATTGTGTTTTTGTATTGTTTTGTGTTTGTGTTTTTTAATGTTTTATTTAGACCCGTGTCGTTCGTATTGTCGATCGGGTTTCTGGTGAGTTACTGTAGCTGATGTTGGTGTGGTTTGACGGATTATTAGCTGACTCAGACATGTTACATTCTACAAATATGGAGCGCTGCCATCCTCCTAATGGTAAATGACCTTCACGTGACATTCAGTAAAAGCAATATTATTGGTTGATGGGTTTATCTGTGGCTTTCTGTAAACCGGTGTTCGGGCTTCGTTTATGAGATTTAGATGTTTGGAATAGAACGGTTGACCTGACCGGCTCAAGTCCCCTGATTAATCGTCTAGATGGTGTAATCGCGATTTATGTTTCTCTATGACAGGGCCTTTTAATATAATTTTGAAATATGCTCACGTTTACACACACAGACATACACACACAGACATACACACACAAACACACACACACACACGTACACACACGCACGCACGCACGCACGCACGCACACACATATACACACACACATACACATAACACACATATACCAAAACAATTAAGCAGACACAAATGTAGGTGCATACACCTATACGTATATCCATACATACACGAATAGAACTTAGAACACACACGCGCGCGCGTGCGCGCAAAGTTAAGGTGTGTCAGGAAAGGGCGCCCGAATAGTCTGACAGGCAGATAGCATAGCAGATATATATAGGGGAAAGGAGAGGGAGGAATAAGAGAGAGGGGGTATGCTGTGGTAATAAGAGAGAGAAAGAGAGAGAGGGGAGAGAGGGGAGGAGGGGGTGAAACGGGGGAAATGAGAGAGGGGGTGAAACAGGGGAAAGAGAGAGAGAGAGAGAGAGAGAGAGAGAGAGTGTGTGTGTGTGTGTGTGTGTGTGTGTGTGCAGCCATCTCTCTACACAAAGAAGCTATCCATTATATAGACACATTAGTTCACCTCAGATAGCATTAACTACAATGGCAGTAGGGACATCCTATATACCACAACATCACACCATGTCGACTTCTTTTATTAAATCTAGACAATCGTCTATGTTTATCGTCTATAAATATATATTAAACAGCTACATCATACAGTAGTCGGAGGATGAGATGGGGGGGGGGTGAAGGAGGGGGGGGGGAGTTATTAAGCAAATTAATATTCAATGTCAATTTGTCAGTCAGTCAGCCATCAGTAAACCAATCAATCAATCAATCAATCAATCCATCAATCAATCAATCAATCAATTGACCATTCAACTAAATCTATCAATCAGTTAATACGGATATATATCTGACATTATAATCATACAATCGTTCTAGTCCAAATAAAACACTTCGCATTATTTATCATTATCATTAATCGTGTTTATATCAGCTACAGTCTTAATTATTATCATTATATATGTTTACATTAACTACAATCGTGATCATTATTATTTTTTGTGTTTACATCTAGTATGAACGTTTTTATTATCATTAATCGTGTTCACACAGGCTACAATCTTTATCATTATCATCATGTGTAGTTTTTCGGGCTCAGGTTAGTAATATCATTATAAAATTCAGTGCTTCATCAACTCTCATGAAAGTCAACATTTATCAATACATCGTTTATAAACACCTAATCTACGAGATTATCATCCTGGGAGGGGGGGGCTCTGTTGCTGCAGTGATAACAGCCCTGCACTGCAAACCTGCAGGTTATGGACCTCAGTCATATGTCTCAGATGTGGCCTGTACCGAGGCTAAACAACCCGGTTCCCCCAGATTACTATCCTTTAATATACTGGCAGAAGTTTATATTAACCAAGTAACTTGCGGCTAATATTTTCGCAACAAAATGTTGGTAATCTCAACACCCCTTTCAAACGATTCTAAGAAACACGACTTTTATTGGCATTATTAGCCCATCTTTCACTTCTATTTTGTAGGTTATTTTGTGGGTAGAAACTCGTGATCAGTTAGTGTTTACAGGGATCACTTTGACGTGGATGCCACGTGACTGATTCATTATAAAAACAGCACAACAGCTTATTTAGCTCGGGTCAGCATATCGACTACGGCTGCATTACGCAGTTTCAAATATAATGCTATATAACGTGATGTTACAAACGGTGCATATTGCGGCCACGACTCTACGCCGTAATGCCACTGACTACCAATTGAGGTGCCAAACTTTATCACGGCATAAAATAGGGATGTGTTCGGCATTTATTTATAACGGGTGATTGGCGGTGATAGAAAACCTACGCTTTGAGGCTGATTGGTTGAGGCTGATAGATGGAGGCCGATAGATTGAGGCTGATGGAAATTTTACTCCAAATCGAGTCGGATTTGAATAGATTGTAGCGAAATCCCAAGATGCCTTTACTTCCCTGCCACAAATAAGACGAAGACATTCCGTCTCTCTAATAGACGATCAATTTCCAAGAGATATAACGGGCGGGAATTTATCACAACTGTCTCCTGCTTTAGTACAACATTTTGATGACGATGATGCTGATGATGATAATGATGATGATGATGATGATATTGTTTCAGTATAGCAAGCAAAGTTTTACGTAATGTTTATTCATTAGTTAATGTTCAGCCGGGATGACTAATGTTTATGAGGTTCCTCAGAGACTTCTGATCCATGTATCTACATAATTATTCCCTCAACCATGATCTAGTTGTCAGGGTTAATGTTTATCTTCTCTCTCTCTCTCTCTCTCTCTCTCTCTCTCTCTCTCTCTCTCTCTCTCTCTCTCTCTCTCTCTCTCTCTCTCTCTCTCTCTATTCTTCTCTATCTATCTATCTATCTCCACCACCATCATCATCATCAACATCACCACGTCAGTCATTCAGTCATCCAACGAAGCAGCCAGCCAGACTCTCAATCTGCCACCCAGGCAACCAGTCACAGTCAGTCAATCAGTCAGTCAGTCAGTCAGTCAGTCAGTCAGTCAGTCAGTCAATTACTCATTCTTTCATTCATTCATCCATTCATTCATTCATTCAGTCCGAACAGCAGTCAGTCATCAGTCACCCCCCCCCCCCCCGTCAGTCAGTAGTCAGTAGTCAGTAGTCCGCGAACAGCAGTCAGTCATCAGTCCACACGTCAGTGAGTGAGTGAGTGAGTGAGTGAGTAACTGAGTGACTGAGTCAATGAGTCAGTCAGTCTGCACGTCAACCAGTCAGTCAGTCGGTCAGTCAGTTAGCCAGCCAGCCAGCCAGCCAGCCAGCAAGCCAGCCAATCAATCAATCAATCAATCAATCAATAAATCAATTAATCAATCAACCAGCCATTGAGGTATCATAAGTTTTCTGGTGTGTAGTTGGTGACTCATCCTTTAACTCACCTCCTGACTCTCTCTTGTTGACAAATCATTATAATGGAATGTCTCCTATGTCTTATGCTGAGAGTGAAGATGAGCTAATATAATGACAGAGAGATAAGTGGGGAAGGTGGCTGACGGGAAACGATACTGGAGAACCAGGACATGATCCCGCACTGACGGACACTTTTGGCCGAGCAACATCCGGTGTAGGAATTTGTCGTATGTCGTATGTGGTAATATCTGTTTTAGGGGAGGGGTGATATGGGTGGGGTTGAGTTGGGTGGAAGGGTGAGATGGGTGGGGTGGGCGGTGTGGCGATGAGTTGGATGGAGGGGTGACATGGGTGGGGTGTGAGTTGGTTGGAGTAGTGAGATCCGTGGGAATTATATGGGTAGGCGTGAGTTGGATAGAGGGTAGAATGGGTGGTGTTGAGTTGGGTGGAGGGATGAGTTGGGTGGAGGGGGTAAGAAGTGAACACGGTCATCTTGGAGAAATAGGCGAATTGAAATTTAAATGTAAATGTTCCTGTTTTACAGCCACTTTTGTGTATAAGGTAGGTTAAATGGGCCGAGCGACCTCTAACGGGAATGAGGTGAAGTGAAAGCTGAACAACCCTTCTCACATAGTCCGGCTGAGGTTTAAACCCAGGTGCTATAGATGTGTGGCCACCCGCGCTATCAGTTAGGCCATGGAGGTACCCTAGTATGCAAGTTGAAGAGGTTAAGAGAGTAACATTTGTTGTCAAACAATGTTCACAATAATTGTCAACAATCAAGACTTTTATCCTCAAAATTGTTGAAACTTTCCAGGTTGTCCACACTAAATGATTTATCGTCTGAATGAACGAATTAAAATAATGTCACATTACAGAATCCCTGAAGACATAAAACACTCTGACGACATAAAACACTCTGACGACATAAAACACTCTCAAGACATAAAACACTCTCAAGACATAAAACACTCTCAAGACATAAAACGCTCTTAATACACTAAACACTCTGAAGATACAAAACACTCTGACGACACAAAACACTCTGACGACATAAAACACTCTGAAGACATAAAACAATGCAGCGAACTTACTCATTTTTTCCCTACGAACATCCTTAATCATAGCTTCATATCATCAGACACTTACATTTGATCTTAATTCCAGAAAATATATTTCTCTGACATGTCGCTCCTGGTTCTATCATATTGGTAACCTTCGCCATATTCGGCGCTATATTTCTCTTTCAGTCGCCAAAACCATAACTGCAGCACTTATTACTAGTAGGCTTTAGTACTGCAACTCACTTCTTTATACCATTGCATCTAAGGATATTCTAAAACTTCAGTGTGTTCAGAACTACTTAGCTAGGATTGTCACACGGTCTTCTCGGTTTTCCCATTCTGTCCCGCTTCTGAAATCTCTTCACTGGCTCCCTGTTCAATCTCGCATCATTTTCAAACTCTGTATCATTGCCTATCAAACTCTTTCTTCTGGAGAACCTTCATATCTATTTTCCATGCTTTCTCTAGCACTCAAGCCCAGAGAACTCCGTTCATCTGGTTTTCACTTGTTGTCTGTTCCCAGGGTTAAAACTCACACTGGGACTCATGTTTTTTTCAGTTGCTGTCCGTACTCTTTGGAATTCACTCCCTGAACATGTTAAGTCATCAAATAAAATAGTTTCTTTGCGTCACCATTTGAAAACTCACCTTTTCAGACTCGCTTATCCTTCCTACGTTTCTACTCGATCTAATCATTTGAGTTTGCCCAACACCTGTAACAGGCGCGCCACCGAGCTCGATTCTTTTTGAGGATATTGGCGCAATCGAAATTTTGTAATTATAATTGTAATTATTATTATAAATCAACAGGTAAATCAACAGGTAAATTCTATAAAGGATTAAAACTTTATTACAGATTATGAAACGGAACACATCCAAATGATTGTTGTCAACAGTCATTTATAAAGTGTCGTCTGGATTGTAGGGATTATATGATAAGAGTTGAGGATGAAGGTAAAGCAAAATGGAGTAGTTTATTGTACATCGTCAACATTAGGTGTAATATGAAGTAAATACACAAATTACGATAACAAAATTATAGTTTTTTATCTTCTGTTCCATCTGCCTTCCCATGGTGTAGTTAATAGTGGACTGTAGTGTACACCTTCGATTTCTCGGTTCGTAAAATAGCGTTAGCTGGATCTGGCAGTAGTTCCATCTATTGATAAAAAGACTTCGGCCAGTCAACTTATTTCACTTAGGTGAACCAACGCAAAATACATACTCACTCACTTACTCACTCACTCACCCATTAACTCACTCACCTAACCCCAGTCCCAACCGTCCGCACCAACTCAGTACTCATCACTCACTCACTAACCCAGCTGACGAACTAAAAGATTGACTCACTCATTAACTCACAGACTAACTCACTAACTCACTCACACAGCTTCTCATCCACTGAGTGACTGACTGACTTACTGACTCTCTTACTCACACACTCAGTGGCGCCATCTCTTGTTATAACCACTCGCCACTGTCATTTCTCTATTTTTCCCAATAATAACTCAATAATAACCAATTATGATTGTCTCATCCCAACTCCCAACCATAATCTATGTGTTCCTAATATATAACATAAATCCCCGTATTAACTTTGACCTTTGTCCCTTGATCCCATTAAGGTACCCAATGATAGATGACGGCGTTCTATTTTCTAATTATAGATCCAAAAAGAAGAGATTATCATCGACGTCGCTGATTGGTCCGTTGCCGAGAACACGTGACTTTGATCATTACTTAATGGACATTTACGAACCGTTTTAGGCCAAAAGATGATCCAACTATGCCCTTGACTTGTCATATAAATATGGCCGATGAGGTCGCTGTGGATCACTTAAATCCGGAAGAGCAGTTCGTCGATGACGTACAAAGTGTAGCTACCGACGACGACGACAACTCATCAGTCAGCGTCATAGAACATCGCTTCGACGTTGACACCGACGCTGATATCGATCTTGACGACAGCTCTAGTACCGTTTGTGGCTCGATATTTCCGTCTTTATTCTCATTATTCCGTCGTCTGAGTCGTTCATTTAACAGACAACATCAACCAGCCGCCGATAGGCATCGCCACCAGCGCCACATGGCCTCATTCTCGTCTTCCGGTTGTTCGGGATCAGACAGCGAGGGTCGGAGTTCTAGCTGCAGTCGAAGTCCGAGATCGACGTCGCGGAAGGAAGCCAAGGTTAAAAACATCTATAGGAGGCCACTATCCAGAACGTCCACCCGCCTGCGTACGTACAGCTGTAGCAGGTGTCAGCCGCCTGTGTGTGGTATCCCATCCGACAGTCGTAGACACGCCAGCTGCTCGATCAGCGGACAGGCGGCCGAATATCCAGAGAGCCTTCACCAGACAGACATTATCGGTGACGTCACAGCCACCAGCTGTGAGCCTCGGAGAAGAACCATAGATACGGTCAGATCATCCGTGGACGACCCGAACAACGTTCAGGATCTCCCAAATCTGGAGACTCGGCGACGATCCTGCTCCATGCCGCCACTGCTACAGTCGATCCTGAAGAGACACCGGAATCCGGCGAGGAAGGCGATTGCCGACGCGAAGCAAGCGAGCTTTCAGGATCAGGTGGATGTACACTACTTCGATCAAGATTCCGGAGAGCGGCGGAATGAGATCCCGAAGAGGGGGGCCTTTGGCGAGATGGTGACCTCCCCGAAGGAGAACAAAAATATTATCAACAGTAACCCCTCCAGCTGTAGCGGTACTATTTCGTGGGGTGGTCGTGAGTCTGTGGAAGTCGGTACTCAGATCCCGAGATGGGTCAGCCGGGGGGAGGAACCTGTCTGTAATGTCGAGGGACGGATCGTTTTGTCAATAGACTCTCACGGTAACCGTGGACGACGACTGTTAGTTACCATAGAAACGAAGGGTAACTTTGACAGGTCAAGGACATCGGTAAAATGTGTCAGTAACGGGACAGCGCTGAAGATCTGTCTCCAACCGGAGGAGGCCAAGACCGAGGGGGAGAACCAACAACAACAACAACAATCACCTCAACCGGTCATCAAACACCTACCATTACCTGTTACTATAGACCCGTTTAATGTCAAGGCTAGACTACACGAGGATGGCACATTTATACTTCTGGCACCCGTCATGGATCTGTAAGGGTCAGTCAGTGAGTCAGTCAGTGAGTCAGTCAGTGAGTCGTTAAGCGAGTCAGTCAGTGGTCTAGTTAGCCATGCCAGAGCTGGCCACATTTGGAACACAGACATCTCTCGGATTCTGCTCTCACTGGGATTCGAATCCTGGTGTAAATAATTGCCGCGGAGCACTCTATTTGACGAGCTATCGAAGTGTCCCGACAGACGCCTATTGATGGTACATTAATTACGTGTAGATGATTGATGGTCAAATGATAAATAATCTTTTATTGGCTTTGTTAACCTCGACCCTGATCTCAACCGAGGACATCCTACAGATGCCACAGGCAATACTGAGGTTCGATACCACAACCTGAAGGTCGGAAGTGCGGCACACTGTCAACTGTACCATATGAGTGTCTCAAATAAGATGTTGTTCCGTTTTCATTTCGTAAACTAAGCTTGGTATGCTCAACTTGGAATGTTAAACTCGGTATTATAGACTTGGTATGCTGGACTCGGCATGCTAGATATGACATGCCAGACTCACGCATTGTGTAGTTGGTATGCTACAGAGAAGAGGAGAGGCTTTAATATATTAAGACTATTAAGATGTTGATATTTTACGACCATCTTTGTCCACATTGTAAGCTAACGACAATGAGGCGAACTGAAAGATGAAACATCCTTCACATTAAGTGAGGCCGAGATTTGAACCGAGTTGCTAGAGATCCATGGCCACTATCGGTACCAGTTAGGCTACGGAGAAGCTCCCCATTCCCAAGCGAGACTCCGTCCATTGTAGAGATGATCCTGAAGATAAATACACCGTTAACAGGACTGGCGTCATCTTTGTCACAAACTAATCAGTCTCCAGGTACATAATCTATCTTGTTGTGATGTCCATCTGATATATATATATATATTACACGTCTTTGCCTGCTATCGAGACTCGTCCATATATATATATATTGAGTCAGTCAAGGCTAAGGAAAGCCGGTTAAATTCATTCCAAGATGTCCTTTGTAAACATTGTAACTTTAAGCCGGTGATAATATATCTTATTTTCTTATACAATTGTAATATTGTTGTTGTTACTCCTGTGATGTATGTACCGCAATCGAGACAACAATTACTACTACTATTACTACCACTACTTTTGATACTAAAAACTCTACTACTACTGATATTATTACTGCTACTACTATTAACTATTATTATTATTATTATTATTATTATTATTATTAATAAAAAGGAAAACATTGATTTGTTCTGTGATTAGTCATATCTCTCACTACATCAGGGACTAACTCTTTGCCTACACATATATTTGAATGAAACACATGACAACCACAGCTAACAACTAGGATTCGAACTAGGAGCGGACTTTGTAATGTATGACACCAATATGTAGCGTACTGGATGTTTGTCTTCCTGCTTACTGTACTTTGTCCTAGAAATGGAAACCTCCCCTAAGTCGTGGAGCAGAGCTAAAATGGAGATTGATGAATGATTAATAATCTGCTCTTTGTGTATTTTTACTCATAGACTTAGAGTGAGTTACTCAAATATTCAGGAGGTAAATGGTCTTGTAACACATTACCATAACATTTTGAATAATAACTGATTGAATATCGTTGCTGCCAACTACTCCCTCCGCCATCCCCTCATTGTGTATACCCTTCCTATCCATACCACGGGATTTTAGACAGATATATATAAAGACGTCATGGCGACACCTGGTAGACAAAACAATAATCTAACTATAACAAGGATACTAGTAACATACGGCTATGGAGGGGGGAATTTTAATAAAGATATATATATATATATATATATATATATATATATATATATATATATTAAGCTTTTATAGATATACAATTAATTAATCTCCAGCAAGACCAGCCGGCTACAGGTAATAATAATAATAATAATAATAATAAATAATAGTAATAGCACTATTACTACTACTACTAGCAATAATAATAATTTAGTATTTTAATAAAAAAAAGATTAGCGCCGCCTCCTTTCAATAAGCCGACACAACATGATATATATCTCAGTTAAAGACAATAATTATTATCGATTTTCTTTATTTAATTTCCTGATATTATTTTTAATCGACTGATGTCTAAGTTATTGTTATGACAATTGTCCTACACATGTCAGACACCTGATGTGTCACGCGATCATCTTCTTTTGTCTAAATACCTGAAAAGAAAACGTACTGATTCTTTTTTTTAGTTGTTGGTAATACCTTGAATAAGGCTACACTACACAGCTGTTTAGAACTGTAATCTATATATTGGTAATCTATATAGCTGGTACCTAAACAGCTGTTATGTATACAATTGACCTTCATACAGCTGGTCTCACACGGTATGTCCTTTTGGTGAATGAATTCCCCCCAAAACAGAGATAGCACACCATAACGACTTGAACACCTTATTTAGTGATGTCTTCACAAAGTGTAATCTTTTTATATATATATATATATATATATATATATATATATATGTGTGTGTGTGTGTGTGTGTGTGTGTGTTATGTGTTTATATATATATATATATATATATATATATATATAGTCTGTCATATATATTGTGTATAGTTGTTGCCTGTTATTTTTATCATCATAAGCTATATAACTCTATACATATACTTTACAGATACTTGTGATATACACATGTAAATAAACAATAAACTGATATGAAGCCTAGAAGTCTTCCTGTCTTTGAGAGAAATGAGTCAGTGACTGAGTCAGTGAGCGATTTGTCTTGTCTCGGTCCAGCGTGCCCCTGGGACAAATGGCCGAAGTTATGGTACTTAGCAATTGTTGGAGTTGTGTTCAAATCATTCAGTAGACACAATGCTAATACCTCGTTGATTTTCAAAATCACCATAAACCAAATTACAGGTACAAGTTCAGGATTAACTGCAAATATAAGAAAATGAATAATTATAATAAATGAATTATTATTACAAGGAAATACTTAAAGCCAAATTGAATTCTACACTGAAAACTCATTTATCACACAGAGAAGAATTATTGTGATCATAACATTTGTAGTTAATTACCCTGAAGTCATATGCTAGACTGGCCATACCAATGCGGTATAATTGACAACTAATTTATTTTATTAAACAGAAGTATTCTATAAAACCTTTATGGTCACTGACTGAGTGGTCAAAGAACGCACATTTACACTGTCATAAACTCCTACAAATATTGAATTATGGACACACAAATAGGGGAATTGTGACTTTTAACTATCAATCTGTACAGCGCATAATATATCAAGTATACATACCATAGTTTGTGCGCAAAATATAATAATCAAAATTGACATCAAATAACACAACTGCCAACGCGAGTTATTACAACGTGTCTCGCCGCACTACTAAAACCCACAATGATTCAAGTAGACGCAGCGTAGGAACCATTGCCTTGAAATGACAACAACAACGGTGAAAGGGCCAATACGGTAATAATGATATGATGAAAGCAAAACAAGTTATTGATGGGTGAAACATTTCACAGAGACGTGCAACACTCAGATCGAATTAATATAGGAACGTCATATAAAAAAATTATTTAAAATTGTAACGCACACATGCACACACAAGCCACACACATGCACACACAAGCACGTGCGGGGGCACACCCACATTGGGATATTAATATGTAATACGTATTTTCTGTCGTACAATCTAATAATCGTCCACTTAAGTTACGTGTCACGATTTTATCGTCCCTTAATTTGTGTAACACTAGACGTAGTTGGAGATAGGTAAAGTGGTCCAGTTACCTACAAGTCATTATTTGTTTCATTTATGAGAACAGTCAACCAAGATTGGTTTTTATACAATGAAACCTAACTCAGTGGGCGAAATAATGGAAAATCATAACATATTGATAGATACTTCTCTCTCTCTCTCTGTGTATATCTATCTATCTATCTATTTGTATAGCTATCTATTTATATATCTACCTTTCTGTGTATTTACGTGCGTGTGTGCGTGTGTGCGTGTGTGTGGGGGGGGGGATTAACGTGATTCATTAATTATACCCCTGGATGATACCATCCTGTGGTAATTCATACCAGCCTCTGGTAGAGCACACAGTCATACAAGTCCGTGTGTGTGTGTGTGTGTGTGTGTGTGAAGGCAATGCGTAATACGTAATACACACACCTAGTCGAGTAGACACCACTTAGATATTTTTATAACAGGTGTGTCTTCTACTATGACACAGCACTTATCCCTATAAACTTTCTATTCTATAGTAAACACACCCATTTAATGTTTATAATTTATTTTCTCTAAACAAGTTCAGTCTAACATCTCAACATTGTTTACATTCTTCTATCTGATAATACAATAAATAGGTCGGGTTATCCCATTATGTGTTATATTAATTCCCTTTCAAGGTCAGCTATCGGTAAGTGGTATATAGTATTGCCCACCCTCTTTTCATATATATTTAAATATGGCTGCCATTGACCTAAATATAAGTTTTCTTTAGGTCAACGATGGCTGTTCTTTTATTAAGACAATCGGCTCAGGATAATTTCGTCCTCGAGTTACCGTGACCGGGAAGGGGGGGGGGGCGAGGAGGAGACTTGTTGTCATGGGTCATTCCGTCCTAGGATAGTATCGATCAGTGTGTATGCGTTTACGTGTAAACACAATCAATGTTCTGTTTAAATTTTATTGAATATCCAGACACCACATTGATTATCATCTTCGTGAACATAGACGAACAACAAGCGACCTCTACTGAATATTACGTAATTTACAATAAAGCACAACCTAAGCAGCTTTATATTTATACGAGTCAAAGACAGGTAACACCGGGATTAGATACCACAATCTGGAGGTCTACAATAGAGCGCATTACCGGCTGAGCCACGAGAACACACCATCAGACCGTGGATTTTTTTTCCATTTCTGTCTGATTTAAATAGCTATGACTGCCAGTGTGTGTGTGTGTGCGTGTGTGAGTGTGTGTGTGTGTGTGTGTGTGTGTGTGTGTGTGCGTGTGTTTGTTGACACACATACACCTTGGCGTAGAGCCGAGAACCTATAAAAGACCTCTCTGTCCGTACGGTTTATATAGGTAGAATTATTTAGCTATTCGAATCCAGAATTATTCAAAAGTTATCATCTCCGGTGTCGAAAGATTCTGATATATAGGTTTCTTTTGAACTTCAATAAATTACAACTTTATATAAACTGTGATGTCAACGTAGTTATCTTGTATGTGTAACATACGTGTTATTTACTGCGAGCTGTGGTGTCACGGTATTTGTTGTCTGTAATTCCGCTTTCTGTACATAGCCTACATACGACCGCACCCCTGTGTGTGTGACACATTTGTCACATATATAAGGCGGATTAGGGGTAGGCCACAGGCTGATGGGTAGCCTTATTATCGAAATTATTGCTTCATTTACTTAATTATAGGTCCGTATCATGTATCTATAGATTTATTTAGGCATAGATTTAATGAGGTAGGCCAATAGGTGTTCAAGGACATTTAGGTCTTGAAGCTCTGACCCAGTGCCACCGTTATATATATATATATATATATGTATATATATATATATATATATATATATATATATTAGAATAATAGAAAAACATACTAGAAGATTCGCATCAATTAATTTAATTACGTGCGTTCACTGAGCTTCCTTTCATATTTTTTCACGTCTTTTTGTGCAACTAATGTAAATGTATAACCATAAATCTAATGCTTATATATATATATATATATATATATATATATATATATATATATATATATATAAACCTATACATATATAAGCCTATACATATATAAACCTATACGTTGTAATTAAGTTTCAGTCAGTAGATTTATTATCGAAATCTTAGATAGTATAACTCGAACCTTCTATTATAACTTACCCATTGTTCTGGGTAAGCTTAATTTAAATTTACCAACAACACCCACTTCACACCCAGAATACCCACGTCAAAGTAAACGACGTCGGTTCCCAAAATTGTATATTTAGGATTAGTAAATTAAAACAGTCAAAGAACAGTTTATCTACAAGAAACGGACACTGAAGCAGATATATGTTGTCCCAAATGTGAGCGTATATGTGTACGAGTACACTCGCCCCTCGTGCGTGTGTGTGAACGTGCACGTAATTAAATTAATTGATGCGAATCTTCTAGTATGGTGTTATTTCTCTAAATACATGAGACTATTATCTTCTTACTAAAGTGCTAATTCATCGTGTGATGATGATGATGATGATTGGTGTTTTACGGCCACTTTTGTGCACATGGTAGGCTAAATGGGCCGAGCGACCTCCAAAGGTAATGAAGCGAAATCAAAGATGAATCACCCTTCAAATATACCCACGCCGGGATTTGAACACGGCTGGTAGTGATATGTGGTCCAATACGTTACCGCTAAACCACGGAGGCGCCAATCGTTGTGTGAGTGAGTGAGTGAGTCAAAGAGCCAGTGAATGAGTCAGTCAGTCAGTCAGTCCTCCCTTCCGTCCGTCCGTCAGTCAGCCAGTCAGTTAATCAGTGATTAATCAATTTCAGCTCAAGTCTGACCTGTCACATATATCGGAGAGATAACTTCGTGAGGATACATCCTCAAAACAGAGTTAACTCTGACCTGGATCATCATGGATCCTTTCGTAATAAAATGTCCCGGTGAAGGTTATCTTTAGATCTTCTCGGTGGTGATCAGAAGATCAAACAGATCATCTCTCTGTAATCTTATGACATCAAGCCTGACGCAAACTGTCTCGTGATACTTTTAGCGACATCTATCGGTAACTGATGACATTAAATGTCAACCGCCACATCCCTCATCCTTCACTTATGATAAGAAACCGGGTTACTGGGATTGGCCAAAGATTTCATGTTTATATTAAGATGTGATGGTACTTTAACTAAGAGATAATTGATAGAAAACACCAACATTTACTGAATATTGGAGGACTCCGGTGTGGATGATGTTTTGTGCTGACGGTGTCTTGGCTGGTGAGCAGTGTTATTTACATTGTTATGTAATTGTTGTGATTTCAACACACCTTGAGTAAAGGTAACTGCTGCTTGAGCAGCTCTTGTTAAAGATATGCAAACTTAAAACTGATAAACGCGTTATTTTACAATTGTAATTGCAATCTCTACAAATATTTTGGATATAAATTGTCAGCAGATTTCTTAATTAATCACATTATACTTTTGATAAACCAACCTGCGTTCTATTCCTGACATATTAAACTTTGTGATTTTAAGAAATGACCATCGCCTTTGAGGAATCCATACATGGGAATTAGTGGAGCCAGCTACTATCTAGACGTGCTTCACTAAGGCTGGTGTTTTACATATAGTCAGTTACGAATTAACGTGTGATTCATCTGACGATGATGCAACCCCTTTGTCTATGCTGCGACTATCAAATGATGCGTTTAGCTGTGACTATGGGAACCGTTCAGGTATAGACGCCCAGATTCAAACATGTAAGCCTTCTGCTGACTGGGATCTTCCAGTCAGAGAGTTACTGGCTGAGTGTGTTCCACCGTGTACAGCTAGTGACAATAATAATACTGACAGTGATCTACGTGCGATTAGGTATAAAGTATGTGTATGTATGAATACAAATAAATAGTATGTACTCTATGTTGTTCAGTCACTGGAAAGTCTACCTTTAATAACTTTAATAACTTATCAATCTATTAAGACTATAAGGCACCAGAATACCTGTGTGGACTAGTTTCCATTAGAAAGTCATCTCGAAAACTCAGGTCATCCAGTCAGATACTATTGCAGGTGCCAGTGTCTCGGCTCAAGTCATATGGTAATTATGCGTTTAGTGTTGCAGCCCCCACTTTGTGGAATAGATTGCGGGCAAATATTAGAAATGCGTCGTCTCTGCTAAAAACACACCTATTTAAGGTCGCTTTCACCGATAAATAATTATTATCTTTTAAATAATTACAGGGTTTTTAAAGACATATTATTTGGGGTATTATTATATCACATATTATTTGTACAGCGCCTTTGAATGGCTCCTGCTAGTAATGGGCTTTATTAAATATACATATATATATATATATATATATATATATATATATATATATATATATATATATATATATATAAGAGCCTGCCCGGTGGTCCTGCTCATATCTACGTTTCGCATAACAAATAAAACGATTAAAATAATAAGAAACAATAATTTATTCAATGAACAAACCCAGATTTGTATTTGTCATTTTCGAAATGTTTTCCTACAAGTGTAGGCGGAAGTGAACTGGAGTCTCATCACGCGTGCGCGGAATTCGTTGTGTTTATATTTTACACATGCTCTTTTTGACATCTGAAGCATTGGTAGGACGGCGGTGATTGGCTAAATATCAACGGAATCTCCTCTTTCAACCAACCAGCAATCTTTTTACAGACATGGCTCTGATAGATACTCTTGAAATTTAAATCTAACACTCTCGAACATTGTTATTTAAGGATTGATCCCCCCCCCACAGAAGATATTTTATTTTATATTGAAATAAAGATGTATGTTTAATAACTAAATCATTAGTTGTTTTGTATTTCACCTGGTGAAAATAAGCTTAGGGCTATTTTGTTTCTTGACCTCGCCACATCTACATTTGTAAACCCATTTCCATTGGCAATTATTCACCCGATCATACATAAAAGATAAACTATTATGCCCCCTTTCCCCATGTACTAGTATTTTAGGCCTATACATTGCCCCTAATTGTTTACGTACACATCCAGCTTACTTTGCTATTTCTGGGTCGCTATTCTCTTGGGGCACTTGGGCCGGCAACATTTCATCAGGGCTGACAACGTTTAGTACTTGCCAGCCCTGGGGTCTGATGATATGTTTAGGGAATTTCCAACACTGATATATACAGAACATCAACATATCTAAACATCCTTCGAGACCTACCTCCATAAATCTAAATACAAATACAACTATACATACATTAATCTAAAAATAAAATGTTCCATACCTCCACATATTGATAGATGTATGCGTATACCTAAGCATGTGTCTGGTCTACTCATCAGCCTGTGGGAACCAGCTAATTCGCTTTTCGTACGCGACAAATATGTCACGCTCACAGGAAAGTGGCTATATGCAGGCTACGTACAAAAAGCGGAAGCACGTAAAACATACCATTTGATACCACAGCTCGCAACAAACAACACGTGCGTGTGGTTCAATGGTGACTTGCTATATACATATCATAAACTATTTTGACACCACAGTTTACATTCAACAGTAATTTCTGTGGGCCAAAAGAAACCTGTATATAAAACATTTCGACACCTCAGATGCTGACCTCAGCTTTATTCTGGTTTCGAATAACTAAATAAATCCTACCTATATGAACCGTGTATATCGGTACACGTCCTGCTAGTCTGGCGTCGAAGTTCTTCTCTAACCTAAATGAAATAACAGCTGATATTATGGTAGATCTTACTATAGTAATAAATATGATTATATATGAACACAACACTGGCCACGCACACATTTAAATAATAACATGGATGTATTCAAATTGGAAATAAATCCATTTCTCCATTGTCAAATAGAAAATGTACTTAAGATCATGTTGGTATATAGACTACTCTACAATAATAATGGATCTTTATATTTATATTACTAATTTATGAATTAAACATTTATTGGCCATCATAAATAATATGTCTGAAATATCAATTCTGTGACGTTGTTAATAACGAATATTAATTAAATATGCTATGTACGTAACCAATGAACTGGCATCTCCACGGCTATACTGGTAGCGCGATTAGTCAAAGACCTTCAGCACCTAGGTTCAAATCTCAGCTCAACTATATCTGAACGATGTTTTACCGTTTAGTTCGTCTCATTACCCGTAGAAGTTGTTCGGTTTGTTTTGTCTGCCAAAATGTCTGCGATGTGATATTTAATTAGCTGCACCAATAACAAGTCTGCATCCAATTAATGCCATGTATTAATACGTCCGATGCTGTAAGATTATTCCGCTAGGTGGCCTCGTCTTTGCTGTTACTTCCCGGAGATCATGAAATCTTAGAGGCTACCGATTTCAACCAGTCGTCATCTTTACTGACCGCTTCGCTGGTTTGGATAACCGAACGAGTTATTTGTGACGCTGGAGCATTGTAACTGGACTCCTGATCCGTAAATTTCGGTAGTAATTGAATCAAGAAGGATTCGGAGAGTGTGTTACCTATTTGTATTCAGGTCGTCCTGCTCATTAATATCTTGGATATCCCGTGAGAGTTCACACAGTCAGTGGCTGATGACTCTGGCACCGGAAACTGGATAACTATATATGACTAAAGTAGTCTCTATGCCTGCACTTCTGCACCTCATCACAGTACATTTCAAACATTGCATATATATATATATATATATATATATATATATATATATATATATATATATGGGGGTTGTTAGTTTTGATTTTTGTAAAGATATACTAGTGATTATGGGATGTAGGAACAGGAAGGACTAAAAACCATTCATATTATTAGTTCATCCAATTATAAATAAAGTCATGTTTTTAGTTGGATTAGAAACACGTAAGAATGTTACACTTTATACAGTATTCTGAGATTATTGTCTTAATACACTTTCATGAATTTTCCGAAAGAGAAATATTCTCAGAAATTATATTAAGTCTTTCAGCTATATTTCTTAATCTATGAAAAATCTAACGTGATATCTGATTTAATTATAATTCGGAGATTACAGGAAAGGGTATCCTTTTAATTTTATCGCTGGACACAAATAGGTTATTTAAAACAGCAATCACATTAATATTGTTGACACTAATAATGAACGTCTTCTAGATCCAGAGTGCCAGAACGTCATGTTATTCTATGTTCTATCAAAGCTGTGTCATTTACTCCTGGTTATAGCTTGTTGTAAATTCCTGGATCAGTATGGACTGTCGAGGACTTAACAAATCTGGCGGATTTCAATAAACTTTTACTAAACGCACGGACTTTTACTTGCTTCTGGATTAATAAGAACTTTACATGTCCGAGCTGGTAGGAAACAGTCAGGGATATCCTCATCCGAGAAACAGATGAGTAATACAGCTTTCCATAAATCATACATAAATGGTTAATATTATATTGAAATCCGTGTTCTCGTCAGATAACTGTTATTGGAGTACTAACAGTTTTCATTTGGTACATTCTAAGAAAACCTTTCAGACTCGTACAGAATAAACGTTCTTGGGCTAATCATAGGAATTAGAAAAGTAGATTTGTCATCTGCCTGTTGTTCCACCGAGGAATGAATATTAACTATCTATACCATCCTAAGTAGAGTGACATCTAGATGTGTTTAAGAACCAGATATTACCGGGAATTTAACACGGAATTCCCCGTTTTTAGGCAGATTTAAGGCTTTGATTGTTGGGGGATTAAAGCAGATTTCTACGCTGTTTCTCAGATTCGAACGATTCATTATTAACTAGAAAGCTTGATCTTGCTCTTGCTTAAAAAAAGACCTTCACATGTTTTGTCCATCTGTTATCATAGATGTATGTCAGCTTTAAAATGTGTCATTACTGTTGACACATGACATCTTTCGGGTCCTATATTACAGGTGACACGTCTAAATGGCTATAGACTAAAACGGCCATAGACCAAAACGGACACAGATGAAAATGGCCACAAACTAAAACGGTCACTAGCTAAAACGGACACAAACAGAACCGGACACAAAACAAAGCGTACCCAGGAAAAAGACCAACACAAACAAAAAAATTAAATACACCTAGGTATTTCTACTAACTTTAGTCTTGTCTGGATAACAATGTAAAAACAAGAAAAGTGAGAATATTGGGTAATATTGGGTATAACATGCTCTTAGGTTATGAAAATACAACTACAGTCTTACATTGATCAGATAATTATTGGTTTTCAGCATTTTAGTAACATTACACTTTGTGCTATTAATATTACAATATTATTAATCAGTTCTACTTCAGCAAGACATTGGTTAAGATTCTCTTTTTATTTACTTCTAAGAAACTGTATTTCTGCTAACTTTCTCGTCACAATAGTCATCTACTCTGTTATAGTTTGTTACCATGACGTCATAGACGTCATTGTGTTACTGATGACATCTGAAACTAAATCTGAGGACACCTCATTATTTATAAAGTTGATTTCATTAGATACGACAGGGGCTTCTAAATGGTCTAAATCGTCGCGCTGGTGGCCACAGATCTCACCCACCAGAGTTCAAATCTCGGGATAGGCATGTCTCAAGGGTGTTTCATCTTTGACAACGCTTCATTCCCATGTATAGTCGCTCGGCCCATTTAGCCTGCTTTGTGCACAAAAGTGGCCGTAAAACGTTAAACATTTATAATGGCAAGTCGCATGGTTGTTGATGTCAAACGTCTACTGATACAAAACAATGTGAATATCCAGAGATGTAGCAATCCTAATCTGTAATAGTAATCAATTATAATCGATTACTTTTGTCCTGTAATCTTCTCTAATCTGTTCGTATCAGATTATTACTATATTTACGCTTTATTCGCCATTGAGCTGTAAAGAAAACCCCAGATAAATAAATCATGATATCATCTTTTGAACATCTTCGACGCTTTGAACATCTGCCTGTGGGAAGACAGCTTTAAGTAACTACACAGGTTCTCCAATCTGTATGTTCTACGTGAAATATAAAGCGTAACAAATAATATACAAATTGGAAATAATATATCATTGTCATCGTTGTCATTGTTATATTGCTATATTTGTGATTTATCCGTTTGTCCAGAAAAGCAAAATGTTTTCGAGAGCAGTCATAGCGGAAGTGACGTCAGAATGATATGTGGTGTATACAAGTATGACATCGTACCAAATGTTCGGATGTTAAGACCTGTCGGATTGTTGACAAAAGATCAATTACGTGCAGCAGACTAGACAACAATGTTTGTTGTCAGAGAGCAATAAAGAAGCCCGGGTAAATTAGATGGGTGTACCTGTGTGTTTATGTACATGTACGATTTGGTACATTAGTATCAAAATGATATAATCTGTGTATAGCCGTTTCGTACAGACAACCCTTTTGAACCATTTTCTATATCTCTAATAAGGGGAACCCTGTTTACATTGATCGTCACGTGATCTTCCTATTCGGTACAGGAAATGCGTCAATCATTCGTTTCGAACTTACTCAGTGTATATCCGTTATCACCCGAAACTGTCCACTAATAGAATTACGGGACAATCGGCCAGCGATCGTTTCGTTCCAAACTTGAATGTACGTACTCAACCAATCTGCCCTTAAAACAACCCGTCCACTTTGTGTCGTCGTTCGACGGATGTAATTAAATCAGGTATCTACCCAAATCTACTGTCCATCATCCGTAGAAATAGAGAAAAGGTACAAAAATTAGTTTTTTAATGTTCATGTTTTACTTCTAATTTTCAGTACACGGTTTATTAAATGAGCCAATTCTAAAGGTAATGATACGCAGTCAAAGATGTAACACCAATCAGACCTGGATTTGCACCCGGGGCCATCGATTTGCGGTCAACTTCGCTACCAGTTAAATCATGTAGACAATTTTTGCCAAAATGTATTATATAACAAATGATTAAAAACTGCGAGACATCCGTATGTTTAATTACGTACCAAACAAAAGAACTGACTATAAATAGGTGGTGTATGGTTAATTAAATTCTAATAACATTTTCCTCATATTTTCTGATGTTAGTTAGGATGATAATTTCATATATTAATCAAAACAATAATGCGTCTTAGATAATCAATATATAAAATATGAACAATACTTTTCATTAGGAGCTCGTGTGTAATATAAATATATGTCTAGATTATGGTAATTGTGATCCCGAAGAGAGACCAACAAATCTTCGCACTAATTGTCATTATTTTCTGTGAGAGTTCATTTTGGGATCAGTCTATATGAGATCCAGATAACAACTTCCAGATAATAACTACTTACACGATCTTCTACTGTCTTTCCTACCACCGATAGATCCATATATCAATAGATCCATAAACCGATAGATCAATAAATCGATTTATCCATAAACCGTTAGATCCATAAACCGCTAGATCCATAAACCGCTAGATCCATAAACCGTTAGATCCATAAACCGTTAGAGCCACAAACAGTTAGATCCATAAACCGATAGATCCATAAACCGATAGATCCTTAATCCATCATTAGATCCATAAAGAGATAGATCCATAAATCTATAATAGTTAGTATTAATTAAGATAAAACGAGTAGATAAGCTTTCTTTCTAACTTGAAATATAAATATATATATATATATATATATATATAATAATATATATATATATATATATATATATATATATATATATATATATATATCATAATTCATTGACAGTAAATAGATAATACGATAATATAAGTTGATATTCTCCCTGAAATATCATAAAACTTGTTCTGTCGGTAACTATGTGAGTCCAATAATAATAAAACCCAAATTACAACTAATATAATCATTATTTCTGCATGTTGGCCTAACCGGAAGTCAATGATAAGACACCAAAATGAATTAATTATTTTTTTATAAAAACATTTGTTATAATACAAAAAGCTAAGTGTTTGTTAGATGATGGTGTACATGAAGATTATTTTGATGGGTGCTTAATCTATAGGAAATCTAAGTGACGGTAAATTTCAGGAAGGGCTAAGGTCAACATCTAAGTTTCAATAGAGAATATAGTTTAAATAATCATAAAAACGACGAATAAGTCAGTTAGATGTACTTTCGGCAACAGTGTTGTGCTGGAAATAAAGCGCCAACGATTGCGATGGCTTGGACACGTCCTGAGAATGGATAAAAACAGCATCCCCAAAGTTGCACTAAAGCTGCCCTTGTAAAAGCATTAATACAAAACCACACCCTGGACTGTAATATTCTAAACAATTACAGATCTGTTTGAAAATCTTACATTTTCATCTAAAATCATAGAAATGGGAGTTGCTGCCCACCTAAACAATTATTTAATCAATAATAACCTTAATGAATCACTACAGTCTGCCTATAAAAGTGGTCACAGCACTGAAATAGTTTTGATTCGGGTGAAAAAGTATATTATGATGTCAATTGATCAAGGTAAGCCAGTAATACTTGTTCTTCTGGACCTGTCTGCTGCATTTGATACAGTTGACCATAATGTACTTTTCTCTAGGTTAAAAGACATGTTTGGTCTGTCAGGTAAAGTACTTGAATAGTTTCGATCCTATCTGGAACAACGCTCCCAGAGAGTGTCTGTACATGGTATTTTATCCGACATTCAGTTTTTGTTATCTGGTGTACCGCAGGGTTCAGTTCTTGGTCCTCTGATTTTCACAATATATACTCGTCCTCTTGGGATAATTGCGCAGCGATATGGGGTTAAATATCACTTGTACGCTGATGACACACAGCTGTATATATCACTGGATCCTGACAATGAGTTAAATTTCTCCTTTTCCTTGAAGAATTTAGAACATTGTATTGCTGATATTCGGCTATGGATGACTCAAAATCTTCTAAAACTAAATGATAATAAAACAAATATTATATATTTGGCATCATCACATTATGTTAAATCCCTAAAGACTCTAATGAGTCAGTAAAATATCTAGGGGTCGTTTTTATCAGTGTATTAACATGTATGAAAATGTAACATCAGTATGCCGAGCTGCTTACTAACATCTTAAGAACATCCACTGTTTAAAAACATTCTTGTCACAAGAAACACTTGTAACTGTAGTCCATTCCTTTGTTACATCTCGTATAGACTATTATAACTACCTGTTATATGGCATATCTGATTATAACATTAATCGCCTTCAGTGAATTCAGAATAGTGCAGCTCCCATATTGACAAATACTAAGAAATATGATCATATCACTCAAATTCTTCAAAACCTACATTGGCTACCTGTTAGACAGCGTATCCATTTCAAGATTTTGTTAATTACTTATAAATCTATTAATGATATGGCGCCAGAATACCTGTGTGAACTGGTGTCCATTAGAAAGTCATCCCGAAAACTCAGATCATCCAGTCAGATACTATTGCAGGTGCCAGTGTCTCAGCTCAAGTCATATGGTGATTGTGTGTTTAGTGTTGCAGCCCCCACTTTGTGGAATAGGTTGCCGGCAGATATTAGAAATGCGTCGTCTCTTGAAATTTTTTTAATCTGTTCTAAAAACACACCTGTTCAAGGTCGCTTTCACAGATAAATAAATAATATCTTTTAAGTCATTTACAACGTTTTTTAAAGACATATTATTTGGGGTATTACTATATTACATGTTAATTGTACAGCGTCTTTGAATGGCTCCTGCTAATAAGGGCACTTTATTAAATATACATTATTATTATTATTATTATTATTAAATTGGCGCCACCCGGAAGAAGAACGCCAGGACGACCAAAGACAACATGGTGAAAGACAGTGATGGCGGAGCTGCATATATAGGGGCTCTTGTGGGGCGAGCCTCGAGTCCCAGTAAATGACAAGACCTGGTGGAAGAACATTGTTGTAGCCTTATGTCCCACCTGGGACTAAAGAGGATTAAGTAAGTAAGTAAATAAGTAAGTAAGTAAGATGTCCTTTCTAAACTGCCTTAGATTGGAAAAAAAGTTGATCTTCAGGTTTTATATAAATTATTCCAATTTTACAGGACTCTAGAATTTACTTCACTAGATAATAATAAAAGTGTAGCCTCTTTCACATATGAAATCACAACTTTTCTATGTATTTAGGTGATCACTGAGTTATTGTTAAACACTTGGTGTTTAGCCAGGATGATCACTACTGATAATTATCTCGTACTCATTACATACCAGAAACAAAAGCTGACTCTACAATATTGAGTATTGTATCACTATACATTGATACTCGTCAACTTCACAATGTCTGACGGAAAACAGGATTGTGTGTGATTATACTTTGAGAAGAGTAAAGTCGTGAGGAAAGCAACATGTCAGGCGACGTGTAAGAAATGTGGCAAAGAAATGCACGGATTTCTCGCCAGAATAAAAGAATCGATTTAAAAGAACAAATTTAGATCATGATTTTTTTCCAGCCTTGATAGTAAATCAACTAGGCACGGAACTCAGATTTAACAACAATTAACAAAAGTTCGGCCATATCGTATTCTTTCTCTGTTAATTGTAAAGTTCAATTACCCAGATTATAGATTTACTCACCAACAACTGAACCTTTGGGTGTCTAAATAAAAGACAGTTCTGGATACAGAACGGAACATCACAATCCTCTATATCATATAAATAACTTCACCAGGTAAAGGAATGTACGAGAGAATTACATCTTATCTTTAATAAATAGATATTTCATATAGGACGCGTACTCAATCAGAGCTTTGAGTAAATGGATAAAGAAGATTTGATGATGTTATAAGGAAGACATCAAACTTTGTATGACTTTGTATGTGTAAATATTTTTATGATATATATATATATATATATATATTATTATTATTATATATATATATATCTCTCCCCTTATATATATATATATATATATATATATATATATATATATATATATATATATATATATATATTTATATATATATATATATATATATATATATATATATAATATATATATATATATATATATATATATATCAGTCTGTCTGTCTGTTATTTTCTATGTATATATCAATCAATTGATCGATCGATCAATCAATCTATCTAACTATGTTGTAATATCACGGAAAATATTGTCCTCGTTTTCGTTTAATTCCAACAAAATCAAAGAATAACCTAACGACGTTTGTGCTTATGTTTAAAATACTCTTCGACCATATCTGGATGATACATCCGGTAACCCCTCAAGGTCGTTTGTTCGGTTGATTTGTATTCCGGTCGAAGCGTTATTTCTTGTCGGCACTGATATCCCGTCGGGAGCTGATATATTGACGGCCCGCCAGAGATCCGGATACCGGGAACTGAATGTTAAAATAAATGAGCGACAGACAAAGAAGGCGGAGCTGTAAAATATGGAACTCTCGTAGTGAGTTTGTTTATGTCTATCGAGTTAACATGGATCTGATGGGGAGCAAGGGATTGTTTGGTTTACAATTATACGAGTATATATACTCGTTAGTGTATAGATATTGATGTATTATTACGGAGATTTGTTACGTGCGGAGGGGGTAAGGGCGCGATTGACCTTTGTCATCTACCTGTTGTTACATGTTACGCCTGGCATCTGAAGGATTCATCGTCTTGATGGAGACGGATGGTGACTCATATACGAAACGTCATTGGATTATAACAGTTATTGATGATTTGTTTACATTCAGCATTTCGCGAAAGCGATATTTGTTTATTTGTTGTTTAGAGTGAAGTACACAATTTAGAGGCGTATCATAAACAATATCCTTATCACAACGTAATTCATAAAATAATTGATGATTTATCTGAGTCCTGTTTAATCTTAGTGCGTTACTTACTACTCCCCCCCCCTACACACATACATACACATACACACACATACACACACCGAGTCAGTTCTACTATTAATTTTTTAATAATTACTAAACAATGTTATGTTTATTATTCAGGTTTCCGGCTAATACTAGTGTCATGTGACTAATGAGGTCAGCTAATTGTCAGTTTGTTAGTATGCTAGGTAGACAGTAGATGTCTATTAACGACTCTTAGACGTCTAATATCATATCGGATTATCATGTCAGTCTAGATAGTACAATTTATATCTGCTTAGGCTTTATCAGTATCATCATCCACATCGTTATAATCAACAACGACGACGACATCATCATCATCATCATAATCATCATCATCATTATCATCATCATCATCATCATCATCATCACCGTTTACCAAACTTTGAACCCAGACACCTCATTAATATTAATGTTACCACGATCACCAGAGGGCGTTCAGGTGGGTCAAGGATTAGAGCACACTGCGCTGTAAAACTCCAGAATCTGGTTCGAGCTGTGTTTGTGGGATATTTCATCGGGAGTCCCCTGTCGGCAATATGTCACAGGTGTGAACTTTGTCAAGGTAATTAATTACATTAGGTCACAGATCTATGCCAACAGGGTTAAAATCCGGTTTAGCAATGTCTGAAAGA
>JAODUP010000785.1:175000-185000 GCA_025642065.1 Paralvinella palmiformis | reverse complement strand
TTAAATGGTAAATTAATTTGTGGATTAAATTTTTTTGCCCGTTCTAAACATTGAAGGGGGGTAAATTCCTAAATAGCAATATAGATTACAGGTATGCTATGTGGTGGTATCACCGTGTTGTGGGTGGAGCCCATGGTATCCATACCATTTTAATTGGTTAAATGCTCACGCACGGTCAGTCAGTGTATAAATATATCATATATATATATATATATATATATATATATATATATATATATATATATATATATATATATATAAGGAACCAAAGTTCTGAATGAATTTGTAGTGAGCCCCGGTGGCCTAGCGGTTAAGCACCCGGCACTTGGTACCAATGGTCACAGGTTCGAACCCCGTCAGAAACGTTTCCAGAGATTAATTTATCGGCTCACAACATCGTGCATGGGTGGATGACCACGTTAAATGGCGCTGCCGTCTCCACTGGATTATTTAAAATAAAGGGGGACGTTAAAACCCTCCTGAGGACGTAAAACACTCTGGCAGTGACCATCCTCACGGTATTTTGGCTCCATCTTTCCGTACTGCTCCCCTGTGAGTGGTGGGGGTGCAGTTTCTCAACCACTCAAACATAGAGGCTATGCCGAATAAGCGACAGCCTGGGGATTCTCCCCGAACAACAAAGCCAGGATCAATTTGGTTCCAGTATATTGTTAACACCACATATAAGTGTTAACTGGTAAAGCAACAGCGCAAGGCGCTTTCAGCTAAAGAGATGTTTGATTATATCAAGTGATGGATCATAGTCTTGGGTGTATCCCCATGTAAGTTTGTATTTTGTAATCATCAAAGATGTGTTTATATTCCACTGTCCAGTAGGAGCCTTGAAACGAGTGTTTTTGCTTAGTTCCGCCGAGCAGGGGTCAGATCCTGTATTTACAAAAGATATCAAATGGTTATTAAAACAGTTAGGTCTGGGGACAGACTATAGTAGTCACAGTTTTAGGAGACGAGGGGCAAGTTTTGGCTCCAGATTGGCATTCCTGGTGAGATGATAAATGAATTAATTCCTAAATAGCAATATCTCTATATAGGTTACAGGTATGATATGTGGTGGTGTCACAGTGTTGGGGGGCGGAGCCCACGGTATCCAGACCATTGTAATTGGTTAAATGCTCACTTGGGATGACACGGTCGGTGTGCGTATCTGATATACATACACACACACACACACACACACATACACACACACACGCACACACACGCCGCTATATATATATATATATATATATATATATATATATATATATATATATTAGAGGCTGTGTCAAACTGTAGACAGCCTGGGGATACTCCCGAATTACAAGCAAGCAAGAATATATATATATATATATATATATATATATATATATATATAAATATAATAAGGCACCGAAGTTCTGGATATTATGGTTCTAGTATACTGGTAACACCACATGTAAGTGTTAACCTTTTTAAAAATGGCAAATTAATTTCTGGATTTTGTTGTTGTTGGAAACTTCAATTCCAATTACACTTCAAAATTTCCCAATTCCAATTCCAATTCAATTTCTTTTTAAATAATCAATTCTAATTCCAATTCCGGAATTGAATTGACCCCATGTCTGACTAATACTAAAACTACTAATGCAGAGCTGTCAACCATTACGATTGTTGCGGAATCATTACGATATTCTGTTCTTCATTACGCCATTACGCCCGTACTCTGAAAACTACGACCATATGGTGCAGTTCTGTCACTGTCTTAGCCGCACACTGTATCACAAGGCTTGCTTGCATGCTTGTATTTCGGGGAGTACCCCCAGGCTGTCGCTTGTTCAGCACAGCCTCTATGGTGCAGTAAATATTTATAAATACGACATCTGAAATGGTTACAGCAGAAAATGGGTCATGATAAACGACAAATATTTATCATCCAATAGTTTCCTGATCTTAAATAATGCCAAAATTTACTGCTGTAACCATTTCAGATGTCATATATATAAATATTTACTGAATATAAGAATCATGCTTGAAGGATGGGAGAAATATTGGTGAGGTGGTGATCTTGGCTGGTAAAAATCCATTTTGCATTATGATGATCATGTGACTGAAATACTCTCTCCTGATTGGCCAGTTGTATTTGTTTGCAGTAAATAAAAGTACATGGTCTTGTTTATATGGTGGATTTCTCTTCCCTTTCATGTTTATTTGTTTGATCATGTTCATTTGTTTATATATTTTTTTTCTTCTTAATTCTATGTTAATATTATGGCAATAAATAATACAGTATTCTTATGAAGATTTTAGGATAGTGTAGACTATGTAAGATAATTACGCACTGAAAGTGCAGACTTGTACATGATGACTTAATTGTTATTAAATGTGGGGGAAATCTGAATAAATGAAAAAAGCAGTTGAAGCTTTTTCACAAAAGAATACCTATGATGTTAAATTGTTTTGGTATTGATAAATTACATGGTTTTATCATGCATGCATAATGTCATGTTATCCGTATGTCGTATTTCGCGCTATTACTATGTTACTACTACTGCTACTACTAATATTGCTTCTACTACTACTAACATTACTACAACAACAACTACTACTACTATCACTACCACTGATGCTGCTTCTACTACTCGAGGCTAAAAAATTAAGATACGGATTCGTTGACTCGCTATCCTACTGACTCACTGACTGATTGACTGACTGCCTGACTGACTGACTGACTGTATGACTCACTCACTCACTCATTCACTCATTCACTCACTCACTCACTCACTCAATTACTAATTATTCCTATGTTGTAATAAGTTGCATTGTCCTCATAATTTATCTAATTTCAGCCACTCTGAGCCAGTGTATTGTGTAGGATCTTGTTAATGAACTACGCCACCACTAACGTCGTCAACAGCAACAACAATAACAACAACAACCTCAGCAATAGGAGCAAGAACAACAACTCTTGTTAATTGGATGTTATTGTAGCTTGACATTTTCATGGTGTTTGGTATCTAAACAGATCATATTGTTATCATTAGCTTAGTTATAAGTAAGAAATAATTGTAAACTAAACTAGATAACACATAGAATTATGATGATGATGATGATGATGATGATGATATAAGATGAGCCATCAGTATCATCGTGTCAGCATTGGTCACTAGAGTAAAGTAGTTGATAACCACTTTGTCAGATCACTGACACTATTGTCATGACCTTGGTGAAGGACGTTTGTTTTAGACATACTTGGTCATTATTAGATAATTGTATCAGATAAAATACTGTAATACATTTCAGGGTATTAAAACATATCACCACGGGAGGGGGGGGGGTCGTGGGTGATTATACGGGGGCTATCTTTAAACCCTAAAATAATTATCTATAAAGGTGGTTAAATGGACCTTGATATAGGGATTTAAATGTTAGAATGTCGTGAAATGTGTTTTAAAGTGTCGCATTAAAAACCGTCTCAATAATTCAACAATCTTCATCGGATACAAGTTAGGATGAGTACAATGACTCTATTTGGCTTTTTTAAAGAACATTCGCTGATAAATAAATGGCGTCTTAGGTCTCTGAATTATTTCAGTCTCTCTCTCTCTCCCCCCCTCTCTCTCTCTCTCTCTCTCTCTCTCCCCCTCCCCCTCTCTCTCCCTCCCTTCCTCTCCTCTCTCTCCCCCTCTCTCTCTCCCCCCTCCCTCTCTCTCCCCCCCTCTCTCTCTACAGACGCCTGATGCTGATATCCCATAAGATTCCATCTTGAATGAAACGATTCCATCACAAATGAACGAAATGGTCATTTGATATCCCCGGGACTGACATTCCCTACCCGTATACGTTAGTCTATATATGTTAGTCTATATAAGTTAGTCTATATATGTTAGTCTATATATGTTAGTCTATATATGCTACCCTATATAGACTGGAGATGTTGTGTTACTTGATGAAGATGGTGTGTTGTATAATGAAGATGTTCTGTCAAAGAAGGAAGATGCATTATATTGTCTTGTATAACGCCATATACGCGCATTCGTGGTTTGTGTCTTTATTTACTTTCGTATATCGGCCAAGAAGACATTCCTCAAAGAGAAGATCTGGTTTAGTTTAATGGAATCATTTATAACTGTCATCGAATAAGACTTGTCTCTCGGGCGTATATAATCTGACGTCACAAGTGATTCTCATTTTGAGTGTAAACAATGAGAGCGGGTTCCAGAGAGTTACATATATTCAACTGATAAACTACATTTAGCGTATAGAAAGGTCTCCATCGATTATAGGTTATCGATATTTATGGTGAAATTAGACGTGCTGCCCTCTATGAGAAACTCGAAGGAAAGAGATGAAACACATATAAGGGAAAAACGACTCCTCGGTGTTTTAGCAGCCAGAATGGTATAATATAATGATAACAGAAGGTTGGAGAGACGATCATGGAATGGAAAGGAAATATATTCACACTGAAATATATCAATTTTCCAACTCTGGCCAACACTGTATCGTGGCGCCATCTGTCGGTATTTATAGTGATGCCTGATACAACTGTTAAATGTAGCCAATTTATTTTATGATCTAGAACAGATCGTGATGCGATTAAACTGGATTTAGTGCCTAATGAACTTTTGTGCACATGGTGGGCTAACTGAGCCGAACGAGCTCCAAAGGTTATGAAGAGAAGTGAAAGATGAAATACACTTCTGGCATAGCTCAGCCGCGATTCGACATCGGCTGGTATAAAACTGTGACCAACCGCGCTACCAGTTAGCCGATGGAGTCGCCGAAAATAAAATGAGGTTAGCGACAACAAAACAGAGACACGTTCTCTTTAACATTAAAACGATCCAAATTTAAGACAATCGGATACTTGACTTCCAAAGAGCTGTCGTTAATTTCGACTTGAGGCAGCCACTCGTAAGATAATTGACTTCATTTTTGAGTCGTTTTGTTCGTGAGGAGATCATCAACTTCCGGTTGTTATCGCTTCATCCGCGATAAGAGTTAGGACAATTCAATACAATATTGCAATATAAGTCTAGAGCTGTTAGAGTTTTATTATAGCTGTAGCACGTTACCTGTCCAGGTGTGTACGTGACTGTATGTATATATTACAGCTATCCCCATCTATTGTAATGTAAACCGGCAATTATTGGGAAAACAAACTTTGTGCGGCTTAATAATTCACGCGTCATCATATTATCTGTTCTCCAGAAATGGCCAAATGGATACGAAACGCGGATAGGTCTAAGCTGAGTTGAGTCACGGAGCTCTTTCTTCCTCTTAAGCCAGAAATCTTCTTTACAGAAGAAGGTCAAACTGAAACAAGGATTGTTTATAAATTTATTTGCTCGGCCATGATAGGGCTGAGTATCGGCGGACAGTAAATGTATATAATAACAATAGCTAATTACTTGAAATGGAAAATATAAAAATATTATTGCCACATTAACATTGACTACAAACGAAGATTATTAAATTTAAAAAAAACATTCCACGGTTCTTGGTTTTATGTTTATAAAAGTATTTTGCTGACAGTTTCAATTTATAATAAATTTTCCATCTATGCATTTCATTTCTTATAGTAGTAACAACCAATACTATATATATATATATATATATATATATATATGTATATGTATATGGATGTATAATCGGAATATATAATTTCTATATACGTTCCAAATATAGTCAATTATAGATAAATAACAACAAATTAAGTCTGCCATGTTTTCACTTCTAACAATATTTCGTGTAAATAATAATAATAATAATAATACGGAGAATGTTTTTAACAATTATTACTATTATTATTATTATTATTATTATTAGAGATTTATTTAAGTTACCGTACCAGCATGTTACACTCCAGTAGATAACTTAGTTTATTCGAAGAAGTAGTTTATTTGAAGACACTTAATAAACCAGATTATTTACAAGTTAATTAAACGGTACTTTATCGGACCGATATTTGACGTTTTTATTATCGGATTAAATCGAATCTGGTTTGATATATCCGAGTTATACAATAGACTAGATGACAAGATGACAAACTCAAGACAATATCAGTCTAAACTTGCTGTTTATTGGTTGATGTTTGTTTTTTTAGTTATTCTGGCCTCGGTACCCCGCAGGTGTTTATATCCTATCACAGCCAACGTTATTAAAGAGTGACCTTGACATAAACAACATACGGGATATAAACATTCCTCATCCTCAAAACATGGTACTGGCGAGTATCTATAACACTCAGTACGTTTATATAGAGGGATATATTCCTGTGTTGATCGCTGTATATATGAGAATATGCGTCCCCTTGCCGCGTGCGTGCGTGTGTGCTTGAGTGTTGTGTGTTGTGTGTGTGCGGCGCGCACGTGTGTGTGTGTGTGTGTGTGTGTGTGTGTGTGTGTGTGTGTGTGTGTGTGTGTGTGTGTGTGTGTGTGTGTGTGTGTGTGTCTAAAGGCACAAACGGCTAAAGTCTGTTGAATTTAACAAGATAATAATTTAAACCGCTTCTGTAGTTAACATTTAGCGCTATTTGTCTCCAAGATTTTTTTTATTGTGTTCAGTGGAAAGTTTACCGGATTAAAATGATGTTTATAAACGATTATACTACCATTTGACTTCCGGACGCCCCCTCTCTGTCAGCATATTTGTGACACTTCGTTCGGCAGAGTCATCTGGCGACTGACATAGGAAAATGGTAAACCCCAAAACCCGATTACTTCGTTGGAAAATGGATGAAATGTAAGCAGCTTTCTGTCGGCGGAAACCCGATGGTGAGTTAAGCTTATTGTTTACAGTTAGCAGAACTACTTACGTCAACGTGAATCATTCGTCATGTTCTCGCGGTATCTCGTGTCACGTGACGACAAAAGCACGAGATCTATGTTTATTGGCCATTTTGAGCATAAAGTTATTTGACGCTAAAACTGTTTTCTTTTCTTATTGTTGTTGTAGTTCTGTTGTTGTTGTTGTTGTTGTTTGGTGTGGTTAGTGATGATGTTACATGGCTTGCTTGGGTGTGTGTGTGTGGGGGGGGGGGTCAGCGTAGGTGTAGGCCTCAGCGTAGGTGACGTCATAAACGTAGGCGACAACAATAAACCGTGCCGAGAAGTTGTCGTCATGAGAGATGTTTTACCCGCGGGCAGAGATAAAGGTCGCCCCCGGCCGTGCTTGATCCAATAATCTGGCTTCATAAAGCACACGGCGAGGATACGGAACTACTATTCACCACACGATAGCACTCCTTCGTTAGCTAACTGAGATATTTGTGGCTAAATGGCGATCGCCTACAGCTAGTCGAGCTCTGTTTGTGACCCGACAAAAAGTGACTACATTAGGAAGATTAAATCTCTAGGGTAAAAATGATATTAAATACTGATCCATGATTGGTAAACATGACAACAAAAACAAATATAGTAATATTAATAATCATAGTAATTGCTTTCATGGTATTCTAATCTAGATGTTGTCATCAAATGGGATAGTTATATACACTATAGCACGTATTTTAGAGTTACTCGTGGTACTCGTCAAGGAAGTATACTTTCACCTGTTTTATTTAGCTTATTTCTGTCTGGTTTAATGCTTGAATTGTCTCTTTGTGAACACGGGGTACGTGTCGAGAACGACTTATATAACTCGTTTGCTTATGCTGATGATGTCTCTTTATTTAGTACTACCGTTCTAGGTCTAGAAAAATTGATTGATATATGCAGAGATTATTCATCCCTATGGCGTTTTAATTTCGGCATCAAAAAGACAAAATGTATGATGGTATGTAAAGGCTATGGTTGTTTTAAGACAACGCCCCAATGATATCTGAAAAACAAACGTATACAAAATGTGCAAGACATGGATATACTGGGTGTAACTTTTAATAATAATGTTAAATACAACGACTATGTTAATACTCGAATTCAAAAAGTATATTTTCAATAAGCAACATTGGTATATCATATCCAGGTTTAAATACAAAAATGAAAGTTCACTTATATAAAACCATATGTTTGCCTACTTTATTATATGGTGTTGATTGTCTATCCGTGAGTGTCAGTAATGTCGCTAAGATTCAGTCTGCACAAGGCAACATCATGAAATACGTTTGTGCTCTTGGCATAACTGGTGCGAATACTCTTTTAAATGAATATAACAAGTCTTCATTTACCAGAATATTTCAAAATTATTCACCAACCAGGAACCTTTGTGTATATTTTATTGCTACATTTGTCACTCAAAATATCTTAATACCTGGCACATTAGTAAATCGAATGGTTGATATGGGTATTTCTCCCGCTAGTCTTATTTTCCCAGGTGGTACGAACTCTAGTCAATCTTCATCCACTGCTGATGGTCTCGTCGACTCACTACGATTTATGTTATATAATGATAAATATATAAAGCCATATGGTATAACGAGTATATTTTAGTTAAACTATTAACAAAATCTTATTAAAATTATTGCTGTATTAAGCTTGTATTGTTCTTGTTTATAGTACGCTGTGTGTACTTTTATCCTGTATTTTCTCCATTTTATGGAGGTTGAATAAAATACTACTACTACTACTACTAATAATAATAATAATAATAATGATGATGACAATAATAATAATAATAATAATAATAATAATAATAATAATAATAATAATAATAATAATAGCAACAACAACAATAGTATAAATACAATGACATAATAATACATAATTTATATAGTACCATATTGAACTATGTTGTTAAATGATGGTTTACATCAATCTCAAACAGATAAGATTAGTAATTGTCAATTATTATCGTGATTATATAACTGAATAATATCTAAATATATAACTGTACAATAATTATCTCCTATTTTAGTGTCATACTTGGTGTTCGAACCAAGAACCCCCGTATATTGTGGCAACCAACATGGATTCATCCCCCTCCCTCCCCCTCATATCCCTCGGTCATCGAGGGAGATAGATTATAACCTGTCAAATAAGGTCAGTCTAGTGATATTGTAATTATGACCTGTTTAAACAGGTTTTGTTTATTATAAATAAACAAAGGCCGCGGACTGAGGTTGTGTGGCCGGAATAGACAATTTGCCGTTTTACACAACTATCAACCCTAAGATCAACTTGTTGAGTGGCGCTGTAACGCCACTAATTTATAACTATCAACCTTTTTTCGTGATTTTTACAAATCTCAATATTCAAATCAAAGATAAAATAAAATATTAAAAAATAAACTGTACGATAACCAGACGTCTAAAGACAGACAATTAACATTAATGTATCGTCGTTCTGGGAGATTATTGCCATGGAAATCGGCTGTAAATACATTAATATTGGCGTGATATTAAATTAGGCTATTTCAGAAATAGCCCAACTGGTAGCGTGGTTGACCACAGATCGCTAACACCTGGGTTCAAATGGCGGCAGGGTTATGTCAAAAGGGTGTTTCATGTTTTTTCACTTTTTGCATTATTTTTCTAAGTTGTTCGACCCATTTAGCTTAACGCGTACAGAAGAGTGGCCAATAAACAGTTAAAATATATTTCAAATAGCTACAATCCACGATTCGTGCGGGAATATTAATGTTTGGTGACATCACTGAAGAGAAATACTGCTCATCAAAAAAGTAAATTACCTTCGTCTGGCCGCCTTCTATTCACACACTTCCTTCGGGATTTAATTCCCCCCCCCCCCCGAATTTTAACTAAGTTACCTGTATTTTTTACCTTGATTGTTCTTGTACTTATTTCACTTCACACCTTCCGCCCTTTTATTTATGAATAAACAATAAATGGGTCAATATATATATATATTTAAAGGTGAATTAAATAATAAACAAATACACAAAGAACACTCTTTACTTTAGTGATATACATCAAGTAAGATGAGGATATCATTCTTGTTTGGAATAAACACATTTCTGATAGAAGACTATAATAACACGATCCCGTTGTGATAATTGAGGTAAATTACTCAGCGCTGGCTCTGTGTTTATATTTGGGATATTTGACTGAGGAAAGTTTATTTGG
>JAODUP010000785.1:127500-170000 GCA_025642065.1 Paralvinella palmiformis | reverse complement strand
GGATCGTTGGTATGCGCCAGGCCGGGTCTAGCTAGAAGCACACTGCTCAGGTGTTCCGGATCACCCAAGGATCGATATCTAAGATCCTGAAGCGTCATCGGGAGACTGGTCTAACAACTCATAGGGCAAGATCTGGTCGTCCCAAGAAATTCACAGCTAGACATGGCAAATATCTGCTCCAACTGTGTCGTAATAGCCTAACAAAACCTTCACCTCAGCTCCGTGCCCAATGGATACGTTACACCAATGTTCCTGTGTCAACTCGGCTGGCGAATTATCGACTTTTGAACACTGTTTTTTTTTGGCAAGACGATCTGTGGGAAGCCCCAACTGCAAAAAAGACACCGACAAGCGCGATTTGTCTGGATGCGTGGGCACTTGAACTTGTGTGATGGTCATTGGCAACACGTTGTGTTCAGTGACGAATCCAGATTTTGTCCGAGAGCTCAGACAAGCTCACGAACCTCCTCTACTCGATGAGTGTGTACTGCCGTAATATAGGCAGGCGGCGGCTGTGTCACGATATGAGGTGCCGTCCATAGCCGAGGGAAATCCGAGCTCCACGTACTGTATGGAAACATGGATCAGTACCACTACTTACATGTCCTGGAAACCAAAATGCTTCCATTCACTAGGAGAGACTTTCAGGCAAATTCTGTGTTCCAAAATGATAATGCTCCAGTACACCAACTTTTTTCCTCGAACGTAACTGCACCATCACCTCTCAACAGCAGCTAATACTGAGTAATAAACTTAATTCGGTCAGTTTCAGTATTAAATGACAAATTAAAGAATATACAATCAGTTCCGTTGTTTAGTACTGGCCTTCTGCACAAACACCGGTATGGGTAGGATTAGAACGGGGAACCGACGAATGTACAGCCCCACGCTGTCATTACTGAGCTGTAGAAGCGACCGGTGACATCTAGAGATGTTATGATGATGATTGTTATTTGTTGCTGTATCTCATCAAGTGTAGTCTAGGATTTACAGTCAACGGCCGATTGTTTGTGGATGAAAAAAGGCGGAAAGGTACAATAAAGTCACGTGACGTATAGTCAGGCACTGAAAATAGTTCGTGTAATATTGCATATAAATGGCACGAAAAGTGTCGGTTTATAGAATAATCAGTGACGGTCAATCTTAAATGGCTAATAAATATCTATTGTGGGCGTTAATTGTTAGCGAAATGGCCGCTTGTTCCCGATAATCCGCTCGTTCTCTCCTAAATGGAATTTTATTGGATAAACCTTCACCTCTTTTAGTAAAGGCTAATCACGTGATTACCACTCCTCAATAACGGCCGGAAGTGGGATTATATTTTGTAATATCAGTCCATATCTAAAATAGTGTTGTTCTGGATCAAGGACGTGGCATAACGAACGATCCGACATTCTGTGATACAGAAATTCATAAATATTCATCATTTAGCTAAAACTAGTTGACATATATTGTCAATATGTATATGATATAACCTTGGTTTATAGACCTGTAACAAAAAAAAGGTAAATATTGATTAATTCTCATCTTTCCCGTCTAGCTTTTTTATGCTAAAACGCCATTTATTCCGCTACATATAGTTTAATTACCAGAAATGTGGATTGATGTTTATAACTGTATTAGGCATATCATTTTTTGTGTGTGTGAAAAGTGCTTTATAATGTCGTTTATGGGATGTTGGTTATATGGCATTTGTGGGTCAGTGATTGAGGGTACTGGAAATATCACGGAACAAAGAAATCTCGTCTAAATCCGAAATATATTAACACGCGCGATCGCGATAGACACAGACACGCACGCAAACATTTATAAATATTTGTTTCCAAACCTTTCCTTACATGAAAGATAAAATTATGATATGTCATTTAGTTGTTCTGGATTTTATCTGTTTGATGTCTTTCTACTCCTCCACTCTGTACACCCTTCGCCCTCCCCCGAATCTGTATCCTACAATGTCATTATAATTTGAGGTGCATTGTTTGTTTACATCAAACAGTCTAATTACCGATATTTTACAAATGATAATCAGAGACAAACAAAGATACACCGAACACCTGTTTACGTCATTAATCAGAATATTCCACAATAATAATAATAATAATGTATATTTAATAAAACGCCCTTACTAGCAGGAGCCATTCAAAGGCGTTGTACAAATAATATATAATATAATAATACCCCAAATAATATGTCTGTAAAAACTCTATAAGTGGTTTAAAGGATAATAATTATTTATCTGTGAAACCGACCTTGAACAGGTGTGTTTTTAGAATAGATTTAAAATTTTCAAGAGACGCATTTCTAATACGGAAGAGCTTCCCAAGCTTTTCTCTTGTATGGATTGTTAATTACAGTAAACGAAGGATGAACCGGATGTGACCTCAGCTGCCATTGTTAAGACTATCATGCCTCAGATTAATACGAATGATGGTTAAATCACCAAAATATTAGGTACTTTAAACCAGGGGATGGTGTTAAAATTTGATTATTAATAACTAAGCTTGGATTGTATTCGAGATTACAGGATGGACAATGTTTACAGGTGTCGGGATCATTGACTTTGATATGTTATACAAAGATCCTAACTATAGGTCCCTTTGTTCTTGTGAACTCCAGATCGTGGAATCGTTCATAAAAAAGGTTCGACCTTAGCATCTCAAGCCACTATTGAGTAACCACTTGGTCGAGGTGTAACCAGAACCGAGATCAGCAGCTCACTCACTCACTCACTCACTCACTCACTCACTCACTCACTCACTCACTCACTCACTCACTCACTCACTCACTCACTCACTCACTCACTCACTCACTCACTCACTCACTCACTCACTCACTCACTCACTCACTCACTCACTCACTCACTCACCCACTCACTCACTCACTCACTCACTCACTCACTCACTCACTCACTCACTCACTCATTCACTCACTCACTCACTCACTCACTAATTCTTTCTTCCACCCATCTATCCACTCAACCACTTATTCACTAATTCACTCACTCACCAAACCATCTACTCACTAACCCACACAATCCCTAACTCACTCATTCAGTAACTCACTCACGAACTCATTCTTCCACTCATCCATCCACTCACCCACCAACTGACTCAACTGTCGTTGGTCTCTGACTGTGGATAAGGGATTATCTCAAAATAATATATCTGTGGCTCCATCACTATAACTAATAGCTAGTCGTTCCTATAGCACAGTAGTTAAAGTTTGGCTCAAAATTTCAAGGCTGTGGTTTCAATTCTGGCTCATACCGATGTTTGTAATATGTCATCCCTCGATCATACGTCAAAGATGTGACCAGTAAAGAGACTAAGTAATTCAATCAACCAACCGTAACTAACAGTACTAACATCACCACTAACATCGTCACTAACATCACCACTAACACTACTACTAACATCAACGATAACACCACCACTACCTTTACCACTATAATCACCACTAACATCACCGCTAACAAGTAACAATACCAATAACATCATCAATAACATCATCACTAATAACATCACCACTAACATGTAACAATAACAATAACATCACCAATAAAATTACTTTGTCGTCGTTTCATCATAATATTAACGTTTTCTAGCAATATTAATGTGTTATTATTATTTTTGAAGACTGTTTTATATTCATTATTAGATAATAATATTAATAATAATAATAATAATAATAATAATAATAGTTATTATTATTATTATTATTATTATTATTATACATTTAAAAAAACTCATTATTTGCTCTTTTCCTGGTCTTTACCTATCAGTAATCAACGATATTAAAATCAAAATATAGCATAATTATAAATCGTATAGATAAGAGATAACAATGATAAATAATTTAGATAAACATAAACAGAGAAGGCCACATCTATAATAATTAATATTTAGTTGGCTTCTTCACTGACATCAATCTAATCTAACAATCCCATTACTTCTATAACAATCTTCTTAACGTGTCAGAAGCCATAGTAAACGAACTCTACCACGATAAACAGCCGTACCACGTGACTAGTCAATTATATCACGTGACTTGAAGTCATTCCGTATAATACTCGGCTTCTAGTCAACAGATGATCGTCACGTGACTACTGAATATAAAAATAGACTATCATTTACTCCTAAACCTCTTTGATCGGGTGACGTCGTGTGTGTGTGTGTGTGTGTGTGTGAATTAGAAATATTTGAGCTAAGAAAAGTGTTATGTCTTTATAACAGATATTATAATCTCGAGAAATGGCTATAAGAAGAGAATTTACAACAACTTAACAGCAGCAGCAGCAACAACAACAACAACAATAGCAACAAGAAAAACAGCTAGGATAATATAAATCGTTATCTTGATATTATTTAGTTTTTCATATTTTACATACTGTAAATATCTAAAACTCTAAATGATCTCATGAACTTATCCACTTATTTATCGTTGTTATCTATTAAAGGTATAAACCGACTTATGAACTTACGATATGACGATTTTGATATTAAATAAATAAATCAAGCCGCTTAATATATTGGCTACGAATGAAATAGATATAATTTGAGATACAGACTTATTGACCTGGACATTCTAAATATCATAACGTCATAATGATTTACGTTTGTTTATCATAACGTTTCCAGTGTCATAAGCTGACACTGGGAAATAGGTTATTTATAGTTATTTAGAGTTTCGTCTTATTTTCCTCTCTTAGCTATCCAACAAAAACTTTAACGAGCATATTTCATCGACAAGTTTTTTTTTATAGCCATATTTATAATTTTCAGAATTCTTGAGTATTTACATCACCGTCATGTTCGTATCACTGCTTTTACGTCAATATTGATCAGGGTTTATCTGATTCATTTCTATAATTTATAATTATGATGTATCATAAATTCCAATCTTTAGCGTATTCCAGAAAACCTTGATTTATTTAATTTTCTGGATTTGTTTAATATTCATCATACAAATGATATAATGATATAACTTCATATTTCAGGCAGGTATGGTATTTAATCATAGAGTATGTTAAACATTTCCTACGTTATGGTTTTTATTTATACTCTGGGTGCTCTGGATGCTGTTTGTAACCGGTATTTGCCTAGTTAATAAAAAGATAATGCTTAATAGAATATATATAGTCCAATACTTATAATATACGCGTCTCTAGCCAGGATAAAAATTAAGTTGTACGATGACGAATAAGTATATTGAACCAGTCTGCACTGGATGACCTCTTGATGATTGATTGATTGATTAACTCCATTACTGAGATCAATATATCAATATTGACATACTCTGCCTAGACCAGATACGCTGAAGCTCAATTATGGTTTTGTTAATAACAACAATAACGACCTTCACCCGGTAGTCAAACACTGGCTGCTTAATATCCGCCTAATTCGAGATTTTTATTCTGAAGTAGAAATTAAGTTAACTTTAATTTGTTGGGGGTAAAACTATCGGCTGTATGCACGCATGCACCTTGATTGATAAATAGGAATTGTATTTCGGAAAGAACCCCCCCCCCCCTTTTGCATATGGTGTCCCCGCAAGACAAAGACACGCTAATACAAAAAATATGGCTTCTGATCAAATACAGTGCAGATAACATCTGACAGATACATCAGAATAAAATGACATAAATTGTCTTTGATCCGATTTCCGAATGCGACATTAGGTTAATAACTCCCTCCTTTCTACTGGTCCACCCTTTATCGCTCACCTCATTAGTCACATTACAACACCGAGAGTGCTCCGTAACCGCCGACTCGTAGCAAGTCAGCCATTAGAGCACGTGATCATCTATAACGTACGATCACGTGACTCGTAGCTCGCCAACCACTGGCCACGACGCTCGTTTGTTGGTTTAACGATGATTAACGATTTCAGATTCCAGTTCAGAGTCGTACGTATGTCGTCCATTTTCTTTCGGCGCTGACACGAACTCGGCCATATTGGTTTGCTGAATAAAAGTTGAAATGTGCCTTTGTTTTCTCTCATTATCACCGATATTAACCCCCTGGGAGGCAGATAATGGTTTTTATTATACATTCTGTAGCAGTAATTCTATCCAGTTATTTCTCTATTTGGGTTTCCACTGACGTCCATCACAGTGATGCACAATAATGAGGAATTCCAAAAGAGATCTCCAAAAGATTTCAACGTATTAATTTACCGTTTTGGAAATATCGAAAATCTCTCTTATTGCTTATGATCGAACTCTTCTTAGCCTGTTGATGTATCCGATACTTCCATATATTCTTTAAAAAATAGAAAATGTTAATATTATTGTAGCATTAAGAAATGACGGCATCCTCATAATGACAACAATAACAACAACAACAATAATAATAATAATAATAATTACAGCCATAACAATAATAATAAAAACAGTAAAATAACTTAACCCACATTATCTGGGGCATTACATCTTCTTTGTGATGACGGAAAGATCTTAAACATTTCACTAACATAAACGATCATTTTGACCAAATTAGAGCTGTTCACTCCAGCAGGAAGTGGATTTTTACAGTCTATTTCCGGAAATGGAGAGTATTAGCTGGCTGAAGATGAGCCGCCAAATGTGCTGTCAGTTAGTCTAGATAATTGTCATCCCAGTAGAAGATACTTTGATAAATTGGGCCGTAACGGGGATAATGTGCAATATCGTATATAGCTACGATATAAACGTGATGCCGAACTGACCCGTGTGTTATGGGTGTTAATGCCGAACTGGCCCACGTTGTTGACAAGAAGGTGACGAAAATTCAATCAGTTGACTTCTGCCGAGGTTCGGAAACGGATAAATAACAGTGTGCGGCTACTTTGGAGGAGTTCGAACACAACTATTGGAGATGGCGTTTGTGATGACAAGAAACGATAATATGTCAGCGGTTAGTTGACAACCCGAACTGAGTACTTCCGGTCTGTTATAATGGAACCTAAACTTAACGGATTAGTGGTTGTTAGAAGAGAGAGGGGGGTGGGAGAGATAAAGAACTTGCGGGGGGTGTCAAGAGAGAGTCCGATTTTAATAAAGATGAACGAAAAGAGATATAAACACAACACAAACAGTATGACGTGAGATATAACCGGAAAACTTGCTAATATAAAATATTAAAATATTGGACAACTGTTTATATGCACAAGTCATGTCACATCCCAACCCAGTCTAAATATTTATTATATAACATATTCTATTTTGTAGAAAACCATCTTGAGAGATGACAGGTTTGTTCTGGATCAGTTATAACCCACACTCGCCGAGTGGAACATGTAATATATTTCAACCGACTACTGTAAATATTTTTGTGTGGCGTCATGTTTAATATTTGTAAAGTAACGAGATCAATAACTGTTTTAATATATCTGTGGGATGTTGGGGCTAAAGTAAACAATATACAGTTCGATTATATAAGGCAGTAATATTTACCTGTACAAAGAAGTAAGGTAAGAAATCTTTCCAATTATTAGAATAATATAACTGACCAATAAATATAACCGTTTATTATACTCTCTCTCTCTCTCTCTCTCTCTCTCTCTCTCTCTCTCTCTCACGCACACACATTGTCTCGCGCACTCACCCAGTCACATGGGACAACACAATGGTGTAAATGATAGCGTGGTTGGCCGTAGAAATTCAGCACCGGAGTTCCAATCACGGTTTGACTACTTCCATATCTGAAGAGTATTTCATTTTTCTCTTTACCTTTGCAACCAATTAGCCTCTCTTTCACCCCCCCCTTCTCTCTCTCTCTCTCTCTTTCTCTCTCTATATATATATATATATATATATATATATATATATTACTTTGTGGCACGTCTAATGTCTACGTTACTTTGTGACATGTCTAATTAGCTTGCCACTTTTCGATATTAAGTTTACCTTTAGAGCCAAGTTCAAGAGCAATATTTATTAATATTTAGACTTCCACGTTGGTTGGTCAAACACCTCTAGTACAAAATGCTGGTCTGATTATGTCTGTAGGGTGTTTCATCTTTCAATTCGCCTCGTTTCCATTTTAGGCTGCTATCCTACTCGTTCGACACAAGCCGCCTTACAACAACAAAGCTTTGTAATATTTTGTAATATTCTCTCATGTATCTCACAGTTTTAAAACATAAACAAATCACAAACGATCACAATCCGCCGATGTAGCGTTTATAAATAAATGTCACCGATGCTTAACAAATTCGACGTTGACACCTGTCAGTCGTGATGACAAAAGCATGATGTTATTCTCAAAATATAATTTAGTCCGACTTTGTTTTCAGTCGGCTGGCATGCAACACCAAAAAGGCGGGAATGCATTTATTATGATTTATTTAATGTAAGCGCGTCGTAAAATTACAACTGAATGTCGTCAGTTAATGACAACATATAAATAATGAAGCAACCAGATACTCGGCCGCCATTGTTGAGAAAAATAAGTCTCTGAGAGTGATCGGCTCTGAAACACAATCCGCCATTTTAATTCATTTGGCCAACACGTCACAGCTACACGTGACATGTTTTAGTTATGACAAACTTCGACTCATTCGAAATATGTGTGACAGTAGGTTAGACTCATGGTGGGGGGTCTTCTCTCTCTCTCTCTCTCTCTCTCTCTCTGCGTATGTGCGCATGTGCGTGCGTATGGGTGTGTGTGTGTGTGTCACTCAGTTTGGGTGTAAATGTCCTCTTTACTGTTTACATGGAAGTCTATTTGTACGCCAGCCCAGAAAAGTAAATGAAAATATATATATATATATATATATATATATATATATATATATATATATATATATATATATATATAATTTATAATTGTTTTACTTTTGCCTCCATCTTCATTTTTTCGTCTGTATGCGCGCGTGTGTGTATGTGCGCGCGCGCGCATGCATGTGTACATAGGTATGTGGGGGAGGGAAGGACAGTTTATGTCCTTGACTGTGTGTTACTTATTTATGATGATTGATATGCTTGTGAAAGAATAAGTTTTTAATTTACACATCCACATTCTTGTGTTGATACACGTACATGATGGTTGTAGGTAGATTTTGCGAGTGAGTAGACAGTCTGTTTGGGTGGGAGGATGAATAATTTGTGGGGGAGGGGGAGGAAGGCAGGGGGCAGGAAGATAGAAGACGATAAATCAAGAACATTTCTTTTTAACTCTCTTTCCGGAGACAAAACAATATCCAGAAGAATTTTTCACTATTTAAAGGGATTTGCTTTGTTTTGATAAAATCCAGAAAATTGAACACAGTCGACAAGATCCGCAATTTAACATCACCTGGGGACTGATTAAACAATTTTCCCTCATATGTGGGTGCGGGTAATTGCACGTGCATAACCCAGTGCTGGCGCGTGTCCACGTCAAATCATGCTTGCTCGAATGATGCACATATTCCAAAATGATGCAGATATTCTTTATATATATATATATATATATATATATATATATATATATATATAGAGAGAGAGAGAGAGAGAGAGAGAGAGAGAGAGAGAGAGAGAGAGAGAGAGAGAGAAAGTGAGAGAGAGATGATGATGATGATGATGAAGATTGGTGTTTTTCAGCCACTTTTGTGCACATGGGCCGAGCGTAATGACGCGAAGTTAAAGATGAAACACCCTTCAGAAATGCCCACGCTGAGATTCGAACTCAGGTGGTAGTAATCTGTGGTCCAACACGCTACCAGTTAGATCATCGAGGCATCCCTGAGAGATAAATAGATAGATAGATAAATAAATAGATAGATAAATAAATAGATAGATAAATAAATAGATAGATAAATAAATAGATAGATAAATAAATAGATAGATAAATAAATAGATAGATAAATAAATAGATAGATAAATAAATAGATAGATAAATAGATAGATAGATAAATAGATAGAAAGATAGATAGATAGGATAGATAGATAGATATACATATATAGAGAGATAGATAGATAGAGAGAGAGATAGATAGATAGATAGATAGATAGATAGAGTGTTTGTGTGTGTGTCCGTGTGTGTGTGTGTGTGTGTGTGTGTGTGTGTGTGTGTGTATTTGTGTCTGTGTTTGTATTTGTGCGCTCATGTGCGTGTAACATTGACACATAGTGGCGTACAGTGACGATGCTACAACATATTTTCAAAATGCACATTAACCAAAACAATCCAACAACATCACCTTCAACTTGTGTTTTTATTGTTTTTTTAATTGGATACAAATAAATTTGACAATAGAAAATGAGGAACGAAGATTACATAAATTGTTGGTATATAATAGTACACAGGAAACTGAAACATCGGATGAAAGGAGAAGTTTCCGCTTAAGAACTGTTTATGACGGATTTCCGAGTTTTAAGAACCAAACACGCCAGTATTAGTCATGACATCACTGTACTAAAATGTTGTTGTATTAGTGTAATGTTGCTATTATTGTAGTAATACTAGTAACATTGAAGATATAGTAGTAATAGGAGTAGTAGAAGTAGTAGTAGTAGTAGCAGTAGTAGTAGTAGCAGGAGTAGTAGTAGTAGTAGTAGAAGGAGTAGTAGTAGTAGTAGTAGTATTTGGTGTTGTTGTTTTCCTTGTTACTGTTGCAAGGAAAATTGTTGTTGTTATTGTTATTGTTATCATTGTTGTTGTTGTTGTTGTTGTTGTTGTTGTTGTGTGTCAGTATTATTTTGCAACGTGGATTATAACGTGTAAAAAGACAGACAAAATTCTAAGCTCTAGTACTGTAAACATATTATTGTTGATGTTTCTATGTTATAGTGTTATAACCTTCCTGGTGATTGGCACAATATGGCGGATAGATGAGAGGGGGGGGGGGAGCCTAGATTAGAAATGTCGATATGTCATGTGACACATACTGGATACAGTATTTGTGTCGATAAAAAGATTGTTAATGAGAGGCCAAGAAATGGCGTGAAAACTTTGACAGAAAAAAACGGATATGAAATATTTAATGACGAATAGAATTACTGTGTCTATTGATGATTGGAGAGAGAGAGAGAGAGAGAGAGAGAGAGAGACGTTTAGACAGACAGACAGACAGACAGACAGACACACATATATACATCAACCGATATATTTGTACTCACTGACTTGCTCACTAACTGACTGACTGACTGACCCATTCACTCACTCATTATAAAACCCAATCAGGTTGACGTTCATAGCGTCGTACAAACAAGCTATGGCAAGCCAGAGTTGTTTTATCTCGACGAATATTACATTCCACTGTCAGAGATCCGACCCGAGACAAACAATACTCTCGGATTTGTTTACTATCCAGAACGGACATAAACACAGCGCCATCGTTAGTGATTATAAATATCGTCTCCCATTTAGATAAAACTAGATATTTTGTTTAGTAACCGGCTGCTATATTTGTCTCGTCACGTGACGATGAGTGCAAATTTAGAAATGTCGTAAATAATAATAAAGGAAGAACCAATATACACACGCGCGCGCGCGCACACACACACACACACACGCGCGCGCGCGCCACTGACACTACAACTACTACTACTATAACCTCAATGTTAGTAGTATTAGTACAATAATAACAACATTACACTAATACAACAACATTTTAGTACAGTGATGTCATGACTAATACTGGCGTGTTTGGTTCTTAAAACTCGGAAATCCGTCATAAACAGTTCTTAAACTGAAACTCCTCCTTTCATCTTCTCGTTTGTTTAATCCGACCTTTCAGATTCGTGTGAACTATTGAACAACGTCTGGATAGTCTGTCAGATTGTATGGTCACTCAGATAAGGTTTCATCGTTAACAAAAGTGATGACAGGTTGATGATGATGTTTATATACCAAGCGTTTATGTAATCTTCTTTCCTCATTTTCTATTGTCATCTTTGACATGAAAACAAATTTGTCGAAGTTGATGTTATTTGCCTTTTATTTGGTTAATGTGCACTTTGGTGACTGTCGCGACTGTACACCGCTAGGTGTCACTGTTATCATCTACAGTTAGACTGTTATCAGTTGTTTTTAAATTACCATTATAGTCATTCAGTATTAATTATCATAAAACTACACGGCATCTCACTTTATTAAAGGCTGAGGTATAGTGATATATAATAATAATAATTACGAAACGCCAATATCCTCGAAAAGAATCGAGCTCAGTGGCGCGCCTAGTAGAGCGATTGGACAAACTCATAGTCTAAGACCAATGCAAAGTTCGTCAATAAATGATCAGATGGGGTGGAAACTTTGGAAGGATAAGCAAGTCTGTTTTCAAATGGTGAAGGAAAGAAACTATGTTATTTGATGACTTAACATGTTCAGGGTGGGAATTAACTGTTGCTTTTTCTATTGTTATTTTTTATCATACAATTCTGCGAAAAATCATTATTATATAAATACTATTGCTATCACTGCTAGTGCTGGTACTGCCACTATTGCTGCTTTGCTCCTGCTCCTGTTTCAGGTTGCAATATATTTGCAATGATCAATTTCCGTGTACTTTATAACTGACAGGTGATTGGAGAGCAGCGTTACTTTCATCTAGTTCTGATACGATGTTAGCCATTTATCAGAGACAACATCTGATACATTTGTTGTTAATCTAATAAACAATTATGACGGGAGAGAGTGATAAAATGACACAGATAGATAGATAGATAGATAGATAGATAGATAGATAGATAGATAGATAGATAGAGAGGTAGAGCGTGAGATAGAGAGCGAGCGAGTGAGAGAGAGAGAACGAGAGAGAGAGGGGGGGGGAAGGATTATTTCTCTGTCAGAAAATAACGACGTCCAACAGAACACAAGACATTGTCTCTTCTGTTGAATTAAACTTAATACGAGCTGACACGGGATTCTAAAAACGGCAATAACGCTAAATATTATAAAAATTATCATAACAATAAATGATAATACAGACAGACGGACTGACTAACTGGAAGATGCGGGCCCAAACACATACAACAAAACACACACACACACAAACACACACACACACACACACACAAACACACACACACACACACATATATATATATATATATATATACAAACACACATATCCTGTTAGATGTCCTGGAGTGAGATGGGTCACGTGAAAGACATAGACGGTAAGAAGACTTCAGGAAGCACTAATCCGGAACAAAAGACGACGATTAGCCGTAAAAGAACATCGCAAATCCGGAATTCTCGCTGACCGACTTCTAGTGAGTTCTATTCAATCGGATACGACCTTCAACTTCTATCTGTGATTGACGAGTCATTTCATAATGCTTCCTGGATCATGATATTCTGGATTTGGGTCCATCACTGTCCATTCAGCCCGGTGTAAAGATGTCTCCCCCCCCCCGTTATTGAGTATCCGGTTACACGTGACCTACACATTTTCAATATCCTAGTATCTACATCCGGGACTCTAAAGAAATCGGAGTAAATAAGCTGAACTAGTGATAATTGAGTTGCTGTATTATCGCCCACACGAGGGACCCCCCCCGCCTCCTTCCCTCCCTTCGATTCACTAATCGAAAGAGGTCTCTCTTATCTCTGTCCGAATATTACCTCATACGAATAAAGATCACGTGATACAATGACGCGTTGGAAAGAAGTACGAGATAAATCTGGTCCAAACTCAACAGAAACTCTTCACACGAGTACACCTAGCGAGTGTTTACGGTACTAATTGCTGTCATCTTGATGCGGCCATTTTTAGAAAGGTACACGTCATGTCCGGTTCGCTCGAAATGCTATCGACGGATGCTAGAATCCCATTAACAATTCTGGGCGTTTGCTGCAGGTCGTCGCGCCACCGATTGTCACTTCCGGTACTAGCAGAAGTTCATCACTCAAAGGAGAGACAGAAAGAAAAAAATTAATAATAATTCTCTTAAGCAACAACGATGTTGACTGAGATCATATTAAATATTATAAACACGTAGTGCCCCTCGAAAGCCGCCATATTTAGTTCAGCAGTCACAGTCATCATCTGACGGGGGGAGGGTAGGTGGGGAAGATGATTTTTAAAAATATTTGGTTGCAAACAACCGTCAACAAAAATTAAAACACAAACACGATATGGGTGTCTTTAGAGGACTACGGTATTAGCATGGGATGACTACCAGGCGTAGTTCAGAGTTAGGGTCCTAACTGGCCACACGTGAGCAATGGCAGCTCGAGTACTTCCGGCTAGGAATTAATTCCTCGCAGGTAATTAATTAGGAGCTCTCGATAAAAAAACTGAGGTCCGACCGCTCAACTAATGGAGACATTAGTGATAATTTGAATTTTCCCCATAATTTGCCAACGGCTAGTGCTGGGAGGGAGAGAGAGCGGTCACGTGACCACTTGTTGGGGAGTGTCATAAGTGGACGGTTAGATATCGGACGGGGTGATGACGTACGTCTGATGACAAACATGGCGGCGGTGATGGTAGTCTGGTGACGGCGTAAAACAACAGATAATTATCGTCGACGTCATCGAATTTCTAGCTACCACTCTTTGGATGGGACCGCCCCCCCCCCGGCCATTATCTCATCTCATCTCTCTCTCAGTATATATATATATATATATATATATATATATATATATATATATGTATATATGTGTTTTTGTGTGTGTGTGTGTGTGTGTGTGTCGTCTGGGTGTGTCTGTGTGTCTGTATCTATATATATATATATAATATATATATATATATATATATATATATATATATATATATATATATATCATGCTATATCATACAATCACCAAGACACCTGTCGAGAACAACTAGATCAGTTAAGGGCGTCACCAGCCCCCACATGGACACCCCCCCCAATCTCCCGTATCTAGCTCCCGCCCATTCTGCTCGCCACTATCGGGCCATCCCACAATCCAACCCACACACCCCCGCCCCACCTCCGCCCCCAGACCGTAAGAGACTCTCGACTCACTAGCTGAGAACACTACGAGCTCTGAGTATTAATATATACCGGCCACCAAAACGAACGTTTGTCCTGTCATCTCCTCTCTCTCTCTCTCTCTCTCTGCCTTTATTAGCCGAGAAGACGAGCCAAAAGGAAGATTGTCCTCATCTCCTCAACGGCAACCAGCTACACCTCGCTTCATCCACCGGACCGACTAACGGGACGCAAGTACACGCGCGCACATACCGCTCGCATATCCACGGCGGCATCCGATTAGAGAGAACGAGTTAACTTCTGGCTTCGGAGAGTTGTTTAGTCCCGAACTCAGATACTCCGAACAGCGGACGGATATTTCGGACGCGTTACTAGCCGCAGTTGTTCAGGTAAGGATAGCGTGCGTAGTGATATGTTGTTACTGATGTTGTTATTTTTGTTGTTGTTGTTGTTGTTGTTATCATTGTTGTTCTCATTTTGAAATTTCTAAAAAGTAAAATAGGAAAGTAAGAACTGTATTTGTTATTGATAAAAGGAGACCTTTTATAACATGTACGTACGCACGCACGCACGAACGAACGAACGAAAGAAAGAAAGAACGAACGAACGAAAGAACGAACGAACGAAAGAACGAACGAACAACCCTACGCGCAGCATCAGCACACACACACACACACACACACACACAATATATATATATATATATATATATATATATATATATATATATATATATCGTTTCGTGAAATGCATAAATCACATAATTCTGTCTATATATATTTTATCATTTTAGGTTTGAATATATTGAGTGCATCTGATATTTGGTATTACCAAATTAGGGGGGGGGTGATTTTATTTATTTCGGATTATTTGTGATATCTGTGCGTGGAATACAAGTGGATAAACTGCGGCAATTGGAAGCTCTGAGTATATCCTATCAGTTGTAAGACTTCTAAACACACACAAGGTATTCAATAGATAGATAGATAGATAGATAGATAGATAGATAGATGCCTAGACATACAAATACAGATAGAATTAGAACCAAACAGCTGGAAAAACATTACTAAACATTCATAGAAACCTGTCCACGCCAGACCTGCATAAACAATTTATGGCTAAATCCGTTGCTCGATTTGAAACAAAATTGCAATCTACATCCGAGTGACCCCGAGCCTGACCAGGACAGTAGTTAGAATCTACCTGCTCTAGGTAAGCTTATAAATCAGAGAAGATATCTCGTCCACTTCTACTGTCATTCCCTAACACAACGGATGCAATATTTATTATCTGTCTACGACTAAGAGTCGCCGATGGCCTAAGGTGATCCATTCTTACTTTGATCTACATCAGACAACTTGCCGTACTTAAGGGATTCTCTATTTATAATGATTTAAGCGGCCATACATTATGACCCGCCGGCGTACCATATTTTAACCATCTCTCTCTAAATCTACAATTTATCGGCATTTCTGTCTTTCTTCGGGAAATCATTTAGTGATGACGAAAACAGATAGTAATTAGCCGAACTATTTCCTAACATGACTCAGTCCGAGTGAGTTCCACAAACAAGAGGAATATTTCGCTTCGTTTGTTGTGAAGGAAAACAACCGATCTTTAGATGTGTGAGTACACGCGATGGTACTATCTAGTCTGTCGTCCGTCTTGTGAATAAACAGGATGTCATTTAAAGTGAAGATTCTACCTATATAGTTTAAGGGACGAATCCGACTCATCGGTCGAAATGTGATAATTTCTCTTTTATTAAATCCACTTCTCATACACACCTGGTGTAACTCAAAAAGTGAAAATAAGTTTCTTTCGCTTCATTGGCATATAGTCAACACGACGACAGTAATCCGGTATTTTACAGCATTTGAGCGGAAGTGGACGTGAAAAGAGGGTGCCTTCTGACAAACCTAATATCGTACGTGTTCCTCTCCGTATACATGTAGATATCTGTCCCCTGGGGTCAGTCCCGTCGATCATAATATCGGAGAATTCCGTGCACTTCCCGCCGAATGTGTTAGGAGGAAGCGTCCCTAGGTGGCTCCGCCTGTGAGCTTCTGGGTCGTAGGACACCGGAAGAACAAATCGATCTCAAATAAAATGGCTGCTTCCGATGCTGCTTCTGGCGAACAGCTGACCGGAGGCCATTGTTCCGTTTTTTTAGAATTCCTCACCCACATAATCCACTTTCAAAAGTGTTGAAATGCGAATGCGCCATCGGATACGGAGTACCTGAAATTCTCCATTCGATATATGTAGGAAGTTGGGTTTTTTTCTTCTTGTTTTCCCATAATTTAAAGACATATCACTAGTTTAGTCGCCAAGGAAATGGTCTAATGGCCGTAATTATGAAAATAAATAATGTTTTTATTGATCGGTTATATAGAGTAATGTTATCCCAATATTATATTTGCATAATGGAATTTAAGTACATGTGATTAACACATTGACAAGATATACAGCCGCGCGCGCGCGCGTGCAAACGCGCCACACACACACACACACACACACACACAAGCAGAGAGAAAGAGAAAGAGAGAGAGAATGTTTTCTAAACTAGTATAAAAATATGATAATTTGTTTGACCTCTCCGTGTGACCCTCGTTTATCTTATACAAATCTTCGACACATGTCTAATTGTTTACTATCTTTAAGAGCTTCCGTCGACATTCATAACTCTTAACAAGCCACAAAATACACGAAGTCATCTGGACTAGAATAGACTAACTTAGAATAAACGTCCCGTCCTTAACGTACATAACTGGCTAGCTCTTGACCACCTCTAGTAAAATACCCGTCGACGTAATGGGAGATTACAGGAGTAATTGTAGACCAGAGACGAAGGTTATTCATTATGGCTAATAAATGGCGAGAATATAGAAAAAAAGCACCGAGCCATTCAGTAGTAATATGATTTCGGCCACGAAATTGGTCCTAGCCAACAAATATAAATACAGCTCGTGAAATGATAGCTCGATTTATGGCCACTGATAACAGCCCATAACCTAACCGGGGTGAACGTACTAACTCTCTCTCTCTCTCTCGCTCTCTCTGATCCTATCCCTCTCTCGATGTATTTGTTGATTTTTTATTGTTCTGCGAACACCACACGTACAAACACACACATACACACGCACACACACACGCATATATATATATATATATATATACATATATATATATATATATATATATGCGTACACGACCAGAAACATGCACGCTCAACATTGTTTTGTAGAGATATAAGTTAATAGAAAGCTAGATAGAAAGGTTGACAATCCATATATGTATTTTGGTTAACTTGTAAAGTATATGTCAGTTACTTTCCCATCTATCTATCTATACATCTATCTACCGATCTATCTATCTATCTATCTATTCCTACATCGCCTCTGTTTGCTTCGACAATCCGGATGAATGTCAAACCTACACAAAGACACACGCCGCTCGTCGCAATCGAGAACTAAACGCAATTTGTTTGTCTCTAATTACCAACATACAGACAACATCCACAATTACAAACGAACACAGACACGTCGAGCACCTGTCTACTTCACTAATTAATCGTCTGTTCCGAAGGGAAATCATAACTTGCCAAATCAGAAGTCGGCGAACATCAGGATGAACGACGGGGTGTCTCAGGTGGTTCCTTCCTAAAGATTGTTATTGTTGACAGTTTGGATGCTATTTGTACTAATTTGTGTCCGAGACAGTGAGCAGTAGACAGTAGGACGCATCAAATTGTCACCAACTCCATCTGAAATCTTAAGTTTCACTCCCATCCCTTTGTCTTGGTACTTTCTGCCGTAGACCATCCGTTATATAAACGGCTCGTTCTACTCAACATCGTCGAGTAAAAGTGGTCGAAGTTAAAAGAGAAACTGTGAAGAACACGTGTTCGGGATCTAAATGTTGCTTTCCGGTGAGGGGGGGGGTGGTAGGTAATAGAGAACTTGTCTACAGTAAACTTTACCAAAACCTATATATATATATATATATATATATATATATATATATGCATGCGCGCACTCACGTGTGTATGTTTGCATCCGTGCGTGCCTGGGTTCGGCTGCTCCCTAAAAAAGTCGCCCAACAGTGGACGCTCAGAATCCGTGATTTCGATTGTGCCACTGTACATTGGTGTGGTATTTAGATTGTCGCCGCAGCTATGTACCGGAAGTGGTATCTGTCAGCACTTGTTGATTACCCAGAAGGCCGTTCGGTGACTAAGTTAACTTGTCGACGCCAAGCTTAATCTAGTCATTAAGACGTGACTTGTTCAGTGTCACTAACGATGTGACGCCAAGTTAGTAGATCCGAGACAACGACATATAGCTGCGAGAGTTCTGGATCCAGATCCAGAACAAGGTTTGTCGAAATCATGGCCTTGAAAATTTTGAAGAAATAAGATGTTTATGTAGAGATAGAACCCAGCTTTGCTTCGAATGAATTTATTCTTCTTCCATATAATATACTAATATTAGTATTTCAGAGAGGCAGAGGGTCTTAATCGTCTTGGTGTTTCTCAGGCGCTTCGTGCGGAAAACAGAATTTACACAAATGTTCTCTGTATCTACTAATTACAATAGTAGTACATGTGATAAATACTTAGACGTCAGAAGACAAGAGCTGCTTATCATCCATATACTCAATGGCTGACTGAGCCATCAAATATGTACGTAGTTGGATGATGGTTGTTCGAAATTATCAGACGTATTACGATGATAAAACGAATCTTCCTGGTTTTAGCACATTATGTCAAAACTATCAGAATATTAGCTCCCTACAGTGATTCGTCTTCCATAGCCTCGAGTAGATCATCAAAAACAATATGACAGTTATTATTAATAGAGATAGTAATATAAATATGATTATGTCACATCAATAGTTAGGTCTGCCTACTACCATCTTCAGAACATCAATTGTCTAAAGGGATACTTGCCTTGATGAACACTTGTTGCTGTGAACTAGGCCTTTGTTATATATCGCATAGACCATTGTAAATCCATGTTATATAGTCTGTCTGATTATAGAATCAAACATCTTCAGCGAATTCTGTGAAAAATATTACAAATTATGATTTCACCTGCCTAATATCTGAAAACTGTCTTCCTTATCAGTGAGACAACGTATTCGTGTCACTTCATATGTCTGTATCATGTCTTACCCATCAGATTGTATCCGAAATATCTAGTCCCATAGTCATTTGCTATTCCAAGTGTCTCGGTCTTCACTCGTAAGTCGTATGGCGATTGGGAATTTAGTTCGACACTTTGTTGAACAGATTGGAGCAGGTGTTTAGAGGTGTGTTATATTGTGGGACTTTATAAGGTGGATGGCTCACATTGTAGATGCCATTACTAGCAGGAGTCACTCAAAACTACTGTAAACAGAGAGATGATACACCTATAAGTTAGAAATGATGATGGGATGTATTCATATATATATAATCTATACATGTATATAATTGAATCATTATAAGGATATTTATTCATTATAAGGATGTCTATTCATTATAAGGATATTTATTCATTACGGGGATATTTAGGTATTATAAGGATGTTTAGTCGTTATAAGGATATTTAGGCATTATGAGGGTATTTAGTCATTATAAGGATATTTAATCATTATAAGGATATTTATTCATTATAAGGATATTTTCAATATATAAGTTATTTCATCAATAATTTTGATTTATAACTAAAAGTACTTTCCGTACCAGCTCCCCCCCCCCTCTTCATTATATTATTACGTCATTACATTGATAATCAAGGTTATAGTTTATGACTGACGTTTATTTACTTAAAGTAGACTGTTAGCTATAAACAGAGCTTTACTACCATCTGGTATGTCTCTCAGGGGGAATATTTAATTAAATTAGCGGGTTGGTAGATAGCGTGTTGACGTCCCCTATAACCCGCGTCTTAACCGCCCAATAGGCGACTTGCGAGGCCTCGCCTCTGTGTGTGTGGATAACCTTCACCGAGGACGACTAATTCATTTTAAAACCATTATTTCGGCGATAAAATATTCAACCAAAAATATTTACGATTAGACTGGAACTTCAGATATCTCGACGCCAACAATGTTTGTAGATCTGTAGGGAATAAAACCTGCTGTTTATATCTGGATGTTTTGTTTTTATCTTCTAAGTTCGTTGACTTTTCGTTTTTAGTTAAATAATTCGGCAAAGGCAAACAAAATTATCACTTCATTAATTATGTTTTAATTACTCTAAAAAGTAGTAACCCGGTTCCTAATGGCGACTACCGAGTTCTACAGATGGACTAAATACGCGACAAATTATCTATTAATTGTATACTTTATTATTGTTTACCCATCTTCAATATCGATGCCCTACAATATTGTCAGTTAGGATGAGTCTATTGTGGACGAGAGTCGACTATTCTATCTCGTGACTTCTGTTACGTTGACACGGTGACGCTTAATTACGCGGGAAAGTAATATTTTCATTTAAATATTGTTATTTTCTGGCCATTACTAGATGCTCGTGCTCATCATTGCCAAAAGTAAAAAATGCCAGTTTTTCCGGAATTTCCCTTCGACCGAGTTTCTGCGGCCGTAATAGATAAATGATGTAATTCTCGTCGGATTAGTCAGGTAACACTGTACAGATCCCACTCACATATTTCGACCAACTGACTGACCCCATTCCCCCCAATTATACAAACAATCCTCTTTATCAAATACCAAAGAGACGGATCCTAACATACACCAAACGTTTACAGGTTGTAAAGTAAACATAGATATAGATCACTCCCGAACAATAATGTCTCATTTGGCGCGTAATTAGGTCACCATTGTTGAGGTGATGCGTCACGAAATCGACTCGCGATATGTCGTCACTCGCTCCTCACGGCTGCGTCACACACGTGACTCGGATGGACCGTTGTAGTCCGCTAGGTGGCGACGCGCGCACGCCAACCGGCGATATCGGCCATCGGTAAGTGATTAAATAACTTTATCCGATAACTGCAGACGTCCACGGTGCGCCTAATCCGGGGCTAAGCCGATCCAGAAGCCGGTCGTGTCTTCAGGATACAGCGAGGTGATCGCCAATAACATGGCTTCATCCTATCCGTATCAAATAGCCTTCTCTGTCGGCAGGAATCGGTCGTTGATGATCCTAGTAGGATCGGGGATATCGGGGGGGATTAACACATCGATAACATGACAAAAGGGGGAGACCGTCAGCTGGCGCCACCTGGCTGACTGTATTATAGTATCCCATGTGGCCAGGAAGTATTGAGGATCTCACGTAATGTCTAATGCGGTAAGAAATAGAAACCAACGACATATTCGGATTTATTTCCGTTTCATGATCAAGAAATTGACATCATACAACAAAGTGGGACATTCATTGCCATTGTAGTCTCATTTAATGAGTGGCTAATATCACCTCAACCCCCCCACACCCACACACACACACCAACGCTGATAGGGGAGCAATCCGGTAGCCTGGTCGGTCTCCTTACGCAAGAGGTTATACGGATTGAATCCCAGCCGTGGCACTTGGGAACTTCTTACTTCTTTAAGTTGAGGTAGCCAGCCATGTAAACTAACTGTCATTTCGTCGCTTATAGAGATGAAATACTCTGAGGACGGTCACTCGGAGAGTATTTTCCTAGGTTTTATCTTCGGGGAAATGTGCGCCAACATCATCTAACGTGATCAGCCACCCATGATCTTGTGAGCCGAGAAATTAATCTCTGGTAAAGATTAAATCCTATTGTGGGATAGATCCCGGCATCCTAAATGGCTTACGTTTACACATCCGTTGATGCGAAGTAAAACTTGGTTAACCACCAGATTATAGAAACTAAAGATGATATATATATATATATATATATATATATATATATATATATATATATATATATATATATATATATATATATATATATATATATATATATAATCTAAGAGTGTTTAGGTAGCCAAGTCTTGTTTTTAATAATATCTTATTTACCTGTAAAACTAATATGAAATATGTAATTAAAAATATAATGAAAATCCTACAGTGATGACCATAATTATTATGTATTTATATGTTTATTAATGGCATATAACTAGTTAATATAGTCCACATTAGACAAATAAAATTACTTTTAATAGAGTTGTCTGTCTGTCTGTCTGTCTGTCTGTTTGTTTGTTTGTTTGTTTTGGCCTTTTTGTTGTTTGTTGCACGAAGTGTCGATGTACAGAGGTAATAAGACTGCGAGCTGAGATCAAACAGGACTGTCTGTTCTCCTCGTGCTGATTGACAGATGTCAAACACGTCAACAGTCTTATCGTCTGCCGTTCAGAGTGAAGGTGATGTCTTCGGATGACTTCAGAATTGCCATCAATATAATTGATGTCATGACCCATCATACTGCTAACTAACAAGATGGTATATAGAAACTGTCAAATAGATAAACGGAAGACATATGACACAAAGATAACAATTAACATATGACATGTATATTATTATTGTTTTCCTATAAGATAATCCTACATTTTCATTTTGTTTGATCCATTAAAATCGTTTGTTAAGATATTTATTTTTTTATCGGAGAGTTTATCATTTCGTTAGGTAATGTCTGAAGGGTGTTTCATCTTTCACTTCGACTCATCATCATGACCGGTCGCTCGGTACATTTAGTCCACCAGTGTGGGCAAAATTGGCCATAAAATATCGACATTTCACATTTTGTTAAGTTTAGCCGACTATTAGCTCAGTTTTCTGTTACCTCCTGATAGATCATTATGTGTACTCTATGTCAGAACATGGATCCTGACGCTATCCAGATGCATACTACTTTGATCATTATATATAACCAGTCCTTTGAAGTTAGCATGTGCTACTGTAGATCAGTTTAATTTGACGACAAGAATATTTGGCGAATTTGGGTCTAATGCTTATTTCTGAGCCCATCTGTAGCAGACGATGTCTTAACTTAATGTCATTTCGATAAACAATAATCCTATTTTAACCAGATTCAAACTAGTAATTGACTTACGAAGCACAAACGTCGCTCATTGTCAGTAGTTTAATCATCAGTTTGAAGGAGGACCTATGAAGGATGAAAATTTGTTGACAGGAAATATGGACTCGCCATTTTGCCATTATTAGCAAGACCAACGGTTTTGTTCGGATTCCATATTTTAAATGTTTTACAATGACAAACGGATAATCTTTTGTTCCGAAATCTTTTTACTCATCGGTAAATATTGACCAGCTCTTATTGATGCTATCTGGTCACAAATTTCTGATGAATTTCAAAATGCACTTATCAATAATCCTTCCAAGTAAACGCCTATTTGTACCTATTTCTATACGATTGTGTGTGTGTTTAAGGATGATACAACGATGACAGCTATATCGGCTGGCGCTTCAATTAAAACATTTGCGCACACGAAGCGATCGTTCTATGGATCGGGGCCTTTTCAAAGCGGATAGCCCCGTCACGTGATCTCCCGGAAGTACACAAATGGAAGCCATTGCTGCGCGAACAACGATTATCATTGGATAAGAACGCTAAACGGTGAATTGATGGTCACGACAAACTCTGACGTCATCAACCCGGGACGACGTATGCCAGTCGAACGTTATCGATAATTATGACGTCGATATGACGTCGGTAAAGGGTTGCTCAGTAAAGAGTTATGACGTCATCTTGTCGATGCCGTTGTACTGACATGTCAATGTCATTTCTGGCATTTGAACGTTAATTGCGTCCCCCCTCCGCCATTAAATACAAGATGGCGGTAGTAAATAGACGACACCCAGGGGGTGACCTAGATGTGACCTAGAGGTGACCCAGAGATGCTCTAGAGGTGACCTAAAGGAGTAAATACAATAATCAGTATTATAGTCTCAGTACATCTTATAGTTAGTTATCAGTGATGTTTTTGTTGCTGTTGGTGGTGGTATTGTTGTTGTTGTTGTTAGGGGCTATTTTGTTGTTGTTGTTGTTAAACTTTAATTTTAATACTTGGCGGACCGATGTGTCCAATAATACCATTTAATGTTATAAAGTTACACCACTTTATAATCTCAAATAAATGAATTTGTTACATTTCATGTTTTTTATCACAAAACGAAGATAACAAAAACAAAATGATAACATTTATTTACAGTTTGATCCCTTTTACTGACTAGTTAATACTACTTCTCTCCCCCCCCCCCCCACACACACACACATCACTGACAGTCAGTCAGTGAGTTTGTTTGTTTGATCTCGCCGCTTGTTACACCTGGAAAATATGGCCGACGGGCGAAATCTTATTGAAACATCCCACAAAGACAGAACCTACAACCTGGAGTTTACAGCATAGTGCTCTAACGAATGGGCAATCTAACCCATCCCACCGTCACTGATGGGCAACCAATACGGAAGGATGGAGCTCAAATATCTCGAGGGTGGCTTATAAATCGTCAAAAAGAATTTTGACAACTCATTTAATACATTATTATCAGACAGACAACGGAGACAATAGAGACAACATAGACGACAGACAGCAGGCAGACAGCAGAGACAACATAGAGACAACAGACAGACAACAGACAGACAACAGAGACAATAGACATACAACAGAGAGACAACAGACAGACAACTGAGAGACAATAGACAGACAACTGAGAGACAATAGACAGACAACAGAGAGACAACAGACAGACAACAGAGAGAAAAAGACAGACAAATGAGAGACAACAGACAGACAAATGATTAGGGTCAAAGATGATGCTATAAACCGTAACCTTTAACGTTTCCACCATTTTGTAGAATCAAAATAGTCATCTTTAGTTGCTAGGGTAAGCATTCTATTTGTTATTAAAGTGTAAAGCTCTTAACCTCAAGAGAACAAAACTTCAGATAAAAACATATTTAACAATTTTGACGTCATAAAACTTTCCGACTTGGTACAAAATACGATAAGGAGTAGATTTCTGTGAGCTCAGTCACGTCTTCGGTAGACATTTTGTTTCCGGCGCTGGTCAGACTGGGAACCCATGGCCGATGCTGACTTCTCCCTGGGGAAATGAGCCGATGAAGATTTTTATTGCTGGATGAAACATCCTACGCCCACAAACAACATCGGAATTTCATCTCCAACGTTGGAGATCTGCAGTATGCCGCGCTACCAACTACACAGCGGCAATGCGGCCATTTTGTTCGCGATTATACGCCAACAACGAAGCTGACATTTCGTAGTTCCCAATAATGGCATTTCCCTAACCCTAATTAATAGCCCAATTAACGCTATAGATTATATCACATCCGGACCCTCCCCAACAGATGTTAGACAATAAATGACCTACCGCCACAACACTTAGCGTCGATAATTTGTGAGTAAACAAGCCGCTTTCTAGCGAAAGTAGTACCGGCTGGTCACGTGACCGACGGCCAGTTTATTAATATCTTTGACCGTTCGAGTGCTACAAGCGATCGGGATACGGGAGTCGTACTCTACGTGTCCGCGTGTTGCTATAATTAATGGACTCTCCCCGATAAGCCGATGACGAGCGCCACCTTTTGAGCACTATAGTTGCTATCAACACTTTGTCGGTCATTATTTATTCGCCACTTTTGACCGATTCGCGCCATGTTTGTTGACCCGAAATGGCCAATTGACCGTCTGTCACGGCGAGAGTGGACCAGGCTACATGGTCGATGTGTGTGTGTGTGTGTGTGTGTGTGTGTGTGTGTGTGTGTGTGTGTGTGTGTGTTTTAACAGTGTGTGAAGAAAGGAGATTCGCGAAATGTGAATAAAAAGGATGATTAAGCAGGGTAGCCAAGTCCCAGCATCACACGCACGCACACGCACACACACACACACACCCTCTCTCTCTCTCTCTCTCTTGTGTGTGTTTGTGTGTGTGTGTGTCAGCCATGAATGTCTGTATGTACAACTATAATATATAGATAGTATATATCATACAGCAACTTATATTCAGTATGGTTCATTTACTCGAGGAAGAACAAGTTGCTATTCCCAGGTCGTAGGAATACACCGTGGAGTTATGGGGCCACCGATGAGCGGCCAGTGGCCTCGATTATCGCCCGAACGATGCCTAATTTAAATTTATCTCGCGCACGTGACAGCTTCCATCTTGGCTCTCCCCACGTTTCCGACGACCAACTGCGCGAATTGACGGCAAACGAACGGCCACAGCGTCACAATCACGTCCGACATCACTGTTTATGTGACGTCAGAGCGAGGTATGTAGCGATAGTCGTCGATTGGTCGGCACTTGGCGTTACTCACTCCGACCATTTCCGGTTTCCGTCATTCGAGGCCCGGGAGGAAAGTAGGTCGTGTGAGAGGTCGCTCCCAGGAAACGACCCTCCATCCAGCCAATCATCTACGGCGGCGACCAAATCGAGGCTGGTGATGACGTAATGGCCTCTTATCGGGTTTTCTGACGATAAATATTAAAAGTTAACGCGAGTAAAACACGGAACTTACTGTTTAGAGCTTATGTGGAGTTAGAGAGATGATAAAATGGCGGGTTGGCCTGAAGTTGTCTTGCTGATGTTAGAAAACTATTATAATAGAAAGCTCTCTCTCTCTCTCTCTCTCTCTCTCTCTCTATATATATATATATATATATATATATATATATATATATATATATATATATATATATATAGATAGATAGATAGATAGATAGATAGATAGATAGATAGATAGATATAGCGTGGGTATAACAGACAAAGAGAGGTTGGTGGCCTCGATATTAAAAATGATATATATCTCTGTAAACCAACATATATGTTTTACATTGACAGGTTATTTATTGCCTGTGGTTATAATAACGAAAAAAGTATGTGTATCTTGGAAGTTAAAGAAATATATGATACAAAGGTCGTAGTAAGGTCTTATATTTTGAAAATAAGATAAATAAATAGGAAAACCAAGGAATATGAAGGAGAATGTATACATACCCCCCCCCCCCTCCCCAACAACCATCTAACCCATTAACAATCAGAGAAAAGGAAACATGGCATTGGAGAAAGAACAAGACGGCATGTAGTTTAATCGAATAAATACAGGATACACTAAATATAGGATACACTAAATATAGGATACACTAAATACAGGATTCACTAAATACAGGATACACTAAATACAGGATATACTAAAAGTTACACCGAACGAAATATTATAATTATGTTGTTTCTTCTCTCTTCTAAAAGAATGGAAAAACCCAGACAATCGTTCGTTTATATGACACAACACTGGCTGGAGATTGTACTGTAAAATCATCAATAGTGAAGTGTTGATAGGAAAACAGGAAACACCGACTCAATCGGAATTATTTCTCCTTCCGAAAGCAGCGAGCGGAACGTACGCAGATCTGCGTTCCGAGTTTTCTGGATCGTCCACGGAGCTTAATCCGGATGGTGGGTAGGCGAAGACAGGATGTGAAGGGCCCCGTGACGATGATAGATAGATGATGGAGCTGACCTGATACCGGCTCGTCCATTATAGCTTTATGATGGTCACGACCAGCAGCTGGTCAACGTGGTCAAACCATGAAGTGTCATTAATGCCCTAATAAGGAAGAAAAGACGAGAGACATTATGGAATACAGCTGAGCAGATCAACCATCATCAGTGGCCAGATGTCAACACTTTTAGCTCGACATTTTCTCCTTAAGACTAGTGGCGCCTTCGCCTCCTCATTAATGTCTCGAGGGATTTTCTCAAAAGGGAACAGTACCTTCGTCATATTCCTAGATTCTGGTGGACCACGAGGAAACGTATTAATACTAACGAAGACATTATTCTCAGGCCGACGCTTGGCGAATAAACTGAAATCTGCTCAAGAGTCCGTCCTTAATTTGATTAACTTCTAAAAGTGTTATAGGAATGGGATCTTAGATCTAGTACGGTACAAATTTTTACCCTGATGACAGTTTGACGACGTCATACCATGATTCTCAACTCACCTTCAGCTTTGTTTTCTCTCAATCAAACTTATTCTCTTTTGGTCATCTAAATCCCTCTTCATAGCGACCAAGATACCAACATATTGAGGTCACGGTTTGTTGCGAGTTCGAAAGTCAGACGCACAGGTGCCGATGCAATTCGATGCATGCGTCTACTCGCTCACACACACACACACACACACACACACACACACACACACACACACACACACACACACACACACACACACACACATACATACACACACCAACACATACTATATATATATATATATATATATATAATATATATATATATATATATATTAGGATGATGAGACATTACACATGATTGATTATGAAAATTCGCTCTCTGGATTCAGACCACTGTTTAATCGTTCAGACTATATATTCACGATTTCAGATTATCTATGCCAGTGCCTTATTTCACAGTATTAAAATACACACACACACACATTGTCACAAAGATAACATACAAAAGTTTCAGTGATGAATTGGGACGAAATTGTCATTACATTAGACAGTGATATACACGTGATCTAAATACAAACACCCTGATATAGACAGATGGTTGGGCGATATTTGAAGAAGAGATTTACCTCTCTTTGTCACATTGACAAGTCTGATATATATATATATATATATATATATATATATATATATATATATATATCCTTGTAGAAGTCACAAATAAGTGTTAGAATAGAGACCTGTCTAGATTAAGCCTTTAATCCTATTTCTACATGTCTTAACTGTGGCTATAGTTTTAGCAGCATGATGCTTGTTCCTCGTTCTTACTTCATGTTTATATTTTAGCTGAAGGCTAACTTATCGTTTACAACGTGTCACAGACACCAACTCGCCATGTTTTATTTACGTCACTTTAGGCGATCGTTCCTTCCTAAATGAAGCCTTCTCTTGGAAATAAGGCAACTCGCCGGACGCCGTTATTCTCCCCCATTATCGCCCAGGTAGGCCGAGGTCAGCACCTGGCTCAAGGTCACACAATAGATGGCAGCACTAGAGCAAACGACACAAGGGGAATTTCGGTTAATAATGCATGATGCCAGCCTGATATCGATGTTTACTGTTCTGGATAGTTAGTCTTTCGGCTGTCCGGAATGTAAATAGCTAAACTTTGATTGGTCGACGCAAACGTTGGTCAACGGGTCAAAGGTCTAATTTAGATCAAACATTCAGCTGGGAGATAACGCATAGATGTAATAATCTGGGGATTCTAGACCGACATTTGGCGGGAATATTCGATTGTATTTTTTTATCTTATATGTCCTAGTCTGGCTGAAACGGGAACTGACTGGAATTTGAGCGGTCCTTCCGTCTGGATATCTCGGACAGAAGGGTTTAATCTGGATCAATCATTCTGGTGGGCGATAATAAGTTTTATATCTTCTAGAAGTGATGTCGTCGGGAGGCTCTGACGTCACACGTCTGCCGTTTCCTGATTATGGCCGAATCGTAATTTATGAAGCGACATTTTGGGTTACGGTGTCGGAACCAGAGAATTGCCGCCGGGAAATCTTTGCTCGTCTGTTGTCGCAACTCTCGAAACATTTTGAGAACGCGCTGAAATATTTTATCTGGTTTATGTTAGACTGAAACAAAAGTATTTCACGCGTTCCGGCTTCATTTTAGAGTCAGATGTAAAGGCCAACGAAAAGAAAGGTTAGACAAAAAACAAATGGAGGATGATGAATATATATAATGGACATGCGGATAACAACAGAAAGGGGGAAGGGTCGGAAAATACGGCAATGAGAGGGCGACCGAGGACGGGGTGAGTCAGTAACTCAGTGAGACGAACGCCCCCCAGAATAAACATCCAACAGTTCCCTAGCAACGAAGTTCGCTAATCATCGCCGCCCAATCTATGTCAGATTGTCAACGACTAAACTGAGAAAACTGGATAGCAGTTGACTTGGAAGAGTTCCAAAATGTCACGAGTGACGAGAGTGTGGGATATGATGGAGGTGGAGTGAGTCAGGAAGGGTGAGAGGTAGGAAGACAACAGACGGACGTCGTTTGGTCGACCGCCATCTTGGTAGGCAAATTGCAGCACTCTAAGTCGCCGAGTTAATATCGATCATAAATGGCGGCGATGGGAGGGTCGGATCCTCTGACGTGGAGCCGGCATTTTGAATTGGTTGGAATGCGTCCCAGCAACGAAAACAATATGGCCGACAGGTAGAGGGGTGGGTATGTTGTTTAGAGGTGGAGGTGGACGTGGAGCCATTACATACATCGGCCCTGTAAGTAAGTAAAACTGGGCCGATTGTTAAGTGGAAGTGAGTATGCGCGGATAGTTGGCCCTCGATTCGGTCTCATTTAATGAGACGAACATTTTATAGACGATTGTTCGTGGGACGCAAAACCCGGTCGCTTTCACGAGTCTTCGAATGATGATGCGAGCGATTTTTCTGGCATTTCCGGTCGCACTTTGCTAAGTGACGGCGCTTCCCTCGGGAAATGACCGAAACCGAGCGAAAATAGCCGAAATGGAATCCAGGAGAGCTTCCCGCTCGAAATTGCCGCAAATCGTCTGCCATTTAAGTATCAGCGACTGTGATAGAGCAATCCGCCATCGTATCAGTCGACTATCGGCACATTTGTTATGGTAGTTAGATCAACCCGGACATTGCCGGTCACTTGCCGCCAGAGGGCGTTCTAATCGCTATGATTTTAAGCACGGCCTCGATGTAATCATCCACTCGTAGATAGATCTGGATGAGATTTTACGCCAAAGCTATCAGAATAATTTCCAAGATCAGACACCAGTAGACACTTGTTCTACCATTGATTCGGCGCCTGGAGCACCGCTAGGTGGCGGCTTTTCATACCACAGCCGTTAAGTTAGTCGGGACATTATCTAAACCACGTCGTCTTAATTTGCATCCACTTCTCGCTGACGCAGAGCAATCCGGACGGGAAAGATAACAAATTCACGCCGATTAGAGGATCTCGAAAAATACCTTATACTACGTGTATAGAGCGTTTGTATAGTGAGTGGTTTGAGTGGCTTGAGTGCGGCTCAAAACTCACTCACCGAAATGTACTTTTGTTTTTTCGCGGGTATGTCCAAATATCAGTAAATAGCGCAGACGATGAAGGCATATTTGGAGTTGTATTAGGCACTTTTAGCCGAAAAGGGTTTGTTTCAAAACTCTATTTTAATTAGAAACGATCTAGCCATTTAGTTTACCTTGTGAACAAAAGGAGACGTAAAACAGGAACATTAACATTTCACGTTTAGAATCGATCTAAGGTTTCTGTGGCGGCCATTTTGGATTTATCAAAATTGTTCCAAAGAATATCACCCATTAAATTTCACGGATAAATAAATATAATGTTTACACACGCGCGCGCGAGCGCGCATGCACACAGGCATGCACGTACGCATGCACGCACACAGACGTATGCACGCACACTCTCTTGCCAGCCTTTTCTCTTAAGGAGAAGACAAGTTCAGTATTACTATAGTATTACTACAGTTTTACAAGACTATTACTACCGTATTACTACATTTTTACACCAGTATTAGTACAGTATTACTACAGTAATCAATATATTATTTTGTAATTAATATATTAAAAATTAATACGTCTGTCCACAAACAAACACGGCAGCTACCTTTGTCATATGGCCCAGTAAGTAAAGCGTCGAACGTGACTCAGTCAGCTGGGAGTTCAATACCTTAACGGATGTTCAATAAGATTTTGACAAACATAATTATATTTTCACGTGTCTCATTGGATATTCCTTTGTTTGGTTGTAATAATGGCAGAAAGTCTGCAGAAGATGATGGATTTATGGAGCTTAAACCGATATAACAATATAATGTCGTGATTGTATCAGAACGTGTGTGAGTGTGTATGTGTGCGTGTGCGTGTGTGTTCCTGTATGGGTGCAGCGCTTAAACAAACGTGCTAAAATTGTACTTTTGCTATACGCTGCCCTATAACCATGCGCTCATGATATTCTCGTATCTCGTACAGCTTTTTATGCCTGACAAATTATCTCTTTTGTTTACACTTTTTAGATTTTAATTTTGTGACAGGATAACGGTGTCTTCAAGGTAGCAATAATTTCTATTGTTGATTATTACAGGAGATTTCGACGAATTATTGGAATTACGAGATCTAGCTAGAGGAAGAAAGGGGGTTGCTGAAGGAGTTGTTGTCGTTGCTGTTGTTGTTGGGTATTATTGTTGTGGGAGAGAAGCCATGCTGCTGAGATTGGCCTGTCTTACGACAGCCGTCTGTCTTCTCTATGTCATAACACTAGGAGCGGCCAGCGGACAGGATGAGCAGATGCCAGACGAAAAAAAGGTGGAAGAAGCTCTCAAGTAAGTGATAAAAATATTAACGAAATTTATCTACGTCGCTTCTCGGATAGGCGTTTTACTTGCCCGACAATAGAGGGCGTCCGTGTGGCGTAGCTGGTAGCGCGTTTGGCCACATGCCTCTATGGTCTAGGTTCAACTTCCGACTAGTCTACGCCTGAAGAGTGATTCATCTTTCACTTCGTCAAATTGCTTTCTGAAGTCGGATAACTCAATTACTCAACCGTGTGTACAAAAGTGATCGTACAAAAAAAGTTTACACTTCCTCGATCACAGACATATGTAAATACTTAGGATATAGACGTTTCTCGCATTATATATAAGTGGTCTGTTGTGGTTGACCTTTTGATAAAGGTCAAACCTAATATCAAATATCGATATCAAAATTATGAGTTTTCCTGCTTTGGATAATTATTTATTTATTGCATGTCTTCTTAATCAGAAGTTGATTGTCTAAATCCAATATGCATTATCGTGAAAATAACTTGTTAACGAATAGGAGTTCTCTGTATATCTATGTTATTGGCTATAAAACAGATCCGCATACTACTTCCGGTGACGGACTAAAGAGTGTAACACAATTAGGCGTAGAGTAAGCCGTTAAATCTGACCCATAACCTGTAGCCAATCAAAACGCAGAGGGTTCAGCGAAATTGTATGCAACTCATTATAGGCAATTTTGTATTAATTTAAACAATGCAATTTTTCATGTTTTTTTATCCATAAATTAAAGGGTGTAACGTTTATTATGACTTCATTCGATGTATATTGTGGATATTACAGATTAGTGGAGCGTCTTACAGAAACGAGAAAAGGTTTGACTTCTTTAAAGAAAATTATAGCTGACATCGACTCAGATCTACAGAAGACAGAGTAAGAAACCTAATTGTATAATTATATATATATATATATATATATATATATATATATATATATATATATATATATATATATATATATATATATATATATATATATATATAACTAATTCTGATTCGATATATTTAGCTGCCTGTTATAATTTATTAACATTTTGCATGTATATTGCCTACTAACATAACATTATTATATTATACTAATCCCTTAACGGACTAACAGCATGCCGTCGTTATAATGTAGTATTGTTATAGTGAGAAATGTATTCGTTTATAACGCGCCGCCATGTTTTTGTTCATTACGATCCACGTCTTTCAGCAGATATATTTGTATATTTTGCTGTCGACTCGCTGTCAGATGGCGTTCAACTGTCAGCCGTCGGGCAGCTTTCGCTCAGCCATTGTACACAACTGCGCCTGGCCTTGTCGCTAAGCAGCTGCGATCCATCTGTCATAATTCGACTGACAAAATGGAGGGGATGATCTGAAAATTCGATCCCTCCGTGGAAGGTGACTTGCTTTAGAAATCGAAACTGAAATGTCCCACTTGGGACTTATAATCCAAGTTTAGCGAAAGTCGATATCTTTTGCTTCTCTCTTGCGTATGACGTACATCTTAAGTGACGTCAGCAGCTAACTTTCACATGCACCCAACAACTTCCGCAAACAAACGATTAATACGATATTAATATCTTCTATGAATACTCCTGGGACGATTGTTCGCTTTCTCGTAAGAACTTAATCGTTAATTTACAGCTGATACGTCTCCCAGCTGAATTATTATGGTTATAGATGTCTTATTGAATAACAATTGGTTTGTTTGGATTGAACTGTCATGAAGAGAAAAAGAGACAGAGAGAGAGAGGGGGGAGAGAGAAAATGATATTGACTCGTAGATGAAGTATATACTTCGATTTCTTTATGGTAAAATCATTTACAGACAATATGACGATATTGATCTAATTTGCACGGTTTACGTGTTACCATAATAGTATTTTTCTGTAGTGATTAGATATATATTATTAAGTCCATTGTCTGGATGGGGCCTCTTCAATCTGGGAAAGAATTGATAAAAATCTGCAAATCGGTGGAAAATTCTCATTCCTGATATTTTCGATAGAAAAGATCCAGGACATTGCCCATCGGAGAGAATGGTTGGGAAAATAAGTCTGTGTTCGAAAGATGGATTTATAAATATCCGGTCTAGCTATCACTTTGCCATAACACACACACACACGCACACACACACACACACAGACACAGACAGACACACGCGCGCGCGCGCGCACACATAGACACACATACATACATGCATACGTACATACATACATATACAAAGACACACACCAACATCATATCTGGCCCAACTCAGCCGGACTACTTTTGCTAATGCAGAAAACGCACATGCGCGTTGGGCGGTGGCATGAACGGCCATTGTACAGCGGCGTTTCTTAACAACAAACTTCACATGCAGGATTGGCTGAAGAGCGGCCTGAGTCCCGGTAAAAAGCGCGCGATTCAATCCGATACTCCTCAGAGGCAGCAGCTTCGAAGGTGCGTATATATAATGTACGAGGCCCGAGGACGTGGCTGCCACGTGGATGGGTCATCATTCTCACTCGCTCACACATACACAGGCACGCTGTGCGTGGCGCGACTCCTGACGGATTTGGGTTGATTTATATATTCACTTGTTTCGCGGAGGCCGGGGGGACGCTTTTGAAATTTAGAGACCAAGGTGGCGAAGGCATCAAACTTCCCACTAGGTTTGGCCATTTCGGATAATAACTCGTATTGGTGTACTTTGGCCTTTTATTTCACCTCGGGGACAAGTGAAATATTTCAACCAAAAAGCAATCCGACGGATTTCGCGTCTGATATCTGTAGAAACTAGCATCTTCTCTGTCTTCCTGCTCGGCGCCTTGTCCTCTTTGTTAATGTGTGTCTCACCTTCCACGTTCTGCGTCACAAATACGTTACTTGAATCTACATCTTCTTGATTTTTATTTTGCCTACTTAGTTACGGTCACTGATTAGAAAAAGTTGATCGAGTTCAGTGAAAAACGTTTTTGAAACGATAGCAACAAAATGGAAAGGTGCTTCTTTTTCCTTAAAATAAACCTCGAAAAAAGTCATACTCATGCCAAATTTTAACCAAAAAAAAAGAATATCCGCACCATATACCATTTCTAAGATAGACTGAGTGGATTAATGAAAAACACATTTTAATGAATATTAAGTATATTAAGTATATTAAGTATATTATAAGTGGAATGATTATTGTAAGAGAGATCATTAAATAGTCATAAATTGGTTGCTTCTTTAAAAGGTGAATAATGCTAGTAAAAATGTTTTGGTTAATTCCGTGTTTATTACACACATCTGCTGATGTTAAAATCTCAAAAGTAACTATCATTACTACAATGGGTGAACATCAATCGGTTGTTGTAGTTGTTGTTGTTATTGTTGTTGTTATTAAATATGAGTTCCGCATCTAGATGATCTATTCCCAGTCTAAAAATAGAAATAAAAAAACTGAAGGAAGATGTTTTATGAGAAAGTTCCGTTTTATTTAGTTTGACAATAGGATGACACTAGAGTACAGTTATACCCCCCTCTTTAGGTCATTTCGGCCTCCGTCAAATTCGCCTTCACGCCACCTTTCTACAGTAAATTTCAGTTCAGCGAAATTTCAGTCTCTCAGCCACGTCACCTACGTCATAATAAAAGGACGTGAAATAAAAAAATTAACAATGAAAGATAAAAGAAGCTAAAAACAATTTAAAATAGAACAAAGCATATTTGAAACATAAAGAAATGCATAAACAATAAAACGTTTAAGTCGAAAGGCGTTTTTAAGGCATTGCGTCCGGCCTACGTCAAAAACTAGTTACGTCACGGCTTTTGGAACCAATTAATGACATAGGACGGGGTATGACTGTAATAAGTTGCTTATTCTCTCCAATTAGAAGTCACTTTGTCCGCTAAAATGATATAAGAAGGAAGCAATTTTGGTAGAAAGGAATGACTTTGATATTACATCAATATAGTTAACAACCGAAGTTGTGTATAGTTAGATTTATATTATTTGTATTTATTCATGTAAATACAGATGCATAAACGTTAGAAGGAATTAAGTGGGCTTCTGAAGTTTGATGAGGAACGATATTAAGTAACAAATGACAACAGTTTTAAACAGTATCCAAGTTTTATTAATAATTTTTTTTAATGTTTCAACAATTATAAGACGACAGAGACGGAGTCTATTTAAGTCTGTAGTAGTTTATACAACCATCAAAGCCACCAATCACAATGTGGTTCATTCTTCAATATATAGTTGCACGTTGGAACGCACTCTTTGCGCATGCGCATTACTGATTCGAAGCTTCATTTTTCAGGGTTTAGTTTAGCCGATGCGCACGAAAATCGCTATATATATATATATATATATATATATATATATATATATATATATATATATATATATATACATATATGCGAACGATGCTTTTTGTATACTTGCACGTTACTGTATTTAGCATGTATGGATGATGCCATAGCTTTTCGTTCTTTTTATACTCTTATATTTCTCATACTAACATCATCTATGTGTTACATCTGCTCTGAAATGGGTCTCGCGTCTGTTCTGTCGTCGTCATCTTTTCGTTCGTTCATTTCCTTATCTTTTTCTCGATCATGTCTGCCGCTAGGAAGCGCTTAGATCCTTGTTTTCTTGGTGGGGGTAACCATGGGTATGCATGTCATCTTAAGAATCTAGCCAAACAGTCGCCGGGTTGGCTACAACAAAGTATGTTGTCACCCGGAAAACGATCCTCCCCGGCGAAGTTCGTACGGCGAAGCGGGTAAGTTCATGGTCGTCGCCTCGGTTACATTTCGTGTCGTGGCCAATCAGGTTCTCTGTAGTATATCGTAACGGTGTATGTGTGTGTGGCGCCATGTTTGTGTTCAAACAAGGCATTATTTAGGGCTGTTTTTGTTTCTTAATCACTCATTTATTACCTCGTTATAAGGCACGTATAGTTAAGGAGTAATTATGTGTCAGTTTTTGTCAGTATTATACGTAGTTTAATATTCTAATATTAACTAAATTATAGGCTATATTTATGATATTCGATAAATGCTGTATATGGAAATATGCTTATAAGAAACGCTTCAACGGGAAGTGTATTTAGTGTTAATAAATAAGCGAATGTGTCTCCCTTTTTGTTTTTATATCGTCGCATAAACATCGTCTTTAAGTAGACATCGTAATACCTTGGTATCTTCCTCCTTAATTACTTTATAGCCTCAAACTGTTCCGTATTATGAGATAATAGGTTAATTCATTCCTAGTTTCTGACTTACTTAATTCACATCGTAAAATTGTATTATCATGTCTGATGTACATCAATTATTAAACTGATGTTGCCGAGCAACTGGAAAGGAGTTAAGCTCGTGCCGTGGGTACTTCAAGGTGTACCCCATCTTCTTTATCTCTGTATCTTCCTGTCCAGGTGTAATCCTATACTTCACAAACTTTCCTCTGCACGCCCATATCGCTTCCACATCACCCACCCCTCGTCACACACACGCACGCACGCACACGCACACACGCACGCACGCACACACACACGCACACACACACACGTACACACATACAGAGAGACAGAAGAGAGAGAGAGAGAGAGAGAAACTGTCCTTACGAGAAGTCTTCTTGCCTACACAACCTAAGATGAATTATTTACATTTCTGGATCCATAACGACGTATAAGGACTCGAGACTTAGCCAAGTCAGTTACCTGAATGACGAAGCGCCAATATAGCGTTTGGCATTTCCGGTGACTTTCGACCCGCAGAGCGATAGACGGCAAAATGGCTGCGAGTTAAGGTCATGTCGTTTTCTATGACAGCCGTTGACTATTGGCTGTCATTAAGAGACATTTCTGACATTCAGATTTCGGTAAAGGAACCTATTTCGGTTAGCAGCAGTTAGCTTAAAGTTTAATAGGTTTTTTGTTTCTTTCATAATTCTTACAAATGACAGGTTAGTATTTTTGTTATTTTTGGTTTGTTTGTTTGTTTGTTTTGTCTTTTTGTTTGTTTGCCTAACCAAAACGACTTATCGAGAGAACGGCGTACAATAGTACGTTTTATCTGTGATTAAAGCTTCGTCAATCAACTAAGTTGATCCATTAAGCTTGTTTCATAATATACAGGTTTCATATTATCCCGTCTGTATAAGAAGAGAAGGGAATAACATATAGAGAGCGGGGGGGGGAGGTATAGGGATATTTCAGATAGAGGTGATGCATATATATATATATATATATATATATAGAGAGAGAGAGAGAGAGAGAGAGAGAGAGAGAGGGGGGGAGAGAGAAAGAGGTAGAGAGAGAGAGAGAGAGTGTGTGTGTGTGTGTGTGTGTGTGTGTGTGTGTGTGTGTGTGTGTGGTGTGAGAGAGAGAGAGAGAGAGAGAGAGAGACTAGAACCACGTAATCTTTACTCTAACTGAGACAATACCATGTCCGAGGTTCTAGATCTGTGTATTTTCGAACCAATACATTGTCCGAACCGAGACAAGACGTTATTGTCAGTTGGAAGCTAACAATAGTCGGAGACAAAAACCAACTTCGATATATCCTCAGCCGTTTGTCTATGTCACCGACCGACGGATAGATCCAGACAGCGGATAACGACCACGGGCCGCCCCTTCACGCCCGGGATCGAGATGCCGTTCATTGTCCAGAGCGAGGCAACAAGAATGTGCCCGGAGTCAAGTGCCAAATTGTACTGGCGCCACTTGATGTTAGCTCTCTATTGACTGACGTCGATGGCCAAACATTGGTGACAAATTGGAGAGTGTCAGCCATGGACGATGTGGTTGTAGCCTCGCCCTAATTAAGTAAACAAATCTCTCACTCGGAGAATGGCTTGTGGGGGCGTAGCTGCCAGAGGCCGGGGCGCTTAACGGTCATGGTAGGCTTACTTCTATCGACACGAGTATGGTCTGCGTCTATTGATGATAATGATGATGATAATGATGATGGAGTAGATCATGATGATGATGATGAAATTAGTTGTGATGTTAATGGAAACCTTCCTCCTACCACTCCCCTCCCTACCTACCCATCTATCTACTTACTTACAGTTCTGTTTTTGTACTTACCTACTTTAATGCCTATTTATCGACTTGTATGATTGTTTTAGCTTCGTTAAATCATACCCATAAAACTTGCACATACATACTCAAATATTCACGCAATAAAAACACGCACGAATGCACACAAAGCCATACAAAAGCACATATCGATACAACACTATGTAAAGAGCCGATTAAAAGGACACCGAATGGCCTAAATGTGTCGTTAAGCAACATCCATCCATCCATCCATCTATGCAAAGAAAGGTTTAAAGAAACGATGAATTGATCTTTAAAGAAAACACAGAAAATATTTACGCCTTCGGATAAAAAACTTGAAACACTTAATAATGTTTTTATGTCACATCTTAAAACAGACACCCTTTATTAGCCGCAAAGATATCCCCAAAACTAACTTTGTTCACAACTTTATTTAGTTTGACCAACTTAAGGAAGAAATTTCGACTTTTTAAATTTCCATCCAGTGTATATTTTTTAACATTCACGATAATCTTCTAATATTGATATCCATATCAATATTGACTTTTCAGACGATTCGAAGATCTAACCAGGAAACGGAAAGGCTTGCATATTCTTGAAAGGATACTCACTCAAATGGAATCGGATCTGATGTACGAACAGTAAGTAACCATAGTAACGAGTTATCAAGAGTTACCGGGGGGATGCTTTATGTGGTGGGCGGAAATCGTGAGCATGGCTAATTGACAGAGGCGAGGGGCGGGGGGTAGTGGGGCACAGGGGAAGTAATCAAAATGTTTTAAGCCATAAACTAATGTTACCGCTGTCGAGTGGCTAAAATTGTTTAATGCACCTCCAGATTGTGTTTTCTCTGCTCTACATCAAATCTATCGCCATCTTATTTGCCATTCGGAGTTTTTGGTTGTCTTTTTAATGCATCAAGGGCAATGCTCGGCCGACCTATGCCGAACTGATTCGGTTACATATTCGCGAAGTACGAATCGTGCCGAATGCGTTTCCGGTAGCCATTAGTCGCGCCGCTTAGGACCGGTTCTTTCGGGTATTCGTACAATTCGTGCCCCGTCAGCACGGCCACCTCATCTCTTTTCAAACGCTGTTACATCATTCCTCTCCTCGTACCCCCCCCCCCTTCGCTTTTACAATTTACCCGTTTATAGAAACAAATTCGTTATGAACTGCAGTTACAACACGATTTACAACAGTACTGTCTAAATTAGCAATGTCCGGCATTAACAAATCCATTTTCGACTACAAATTTCCCTGATATCGCCCAGTACACAAATGCTTAACATTGCCATTTGCTTCGCTCGGAAATAGCCAATAAGCAACTTAAACACTTCCAAGTTAACTACTTACCTGGCCCATAGCCGCTGCGTTAGGTCGTATTTTTGTTCAATATTTAATTCGGTTCGCCACGAACTGGGCCCTTTAACCGGTAGTTAGGGACGCCTTTCGTCGTTGTTAGCTAGACCAGAGAGCTGCCCACTGGTTGGTGAAGTGGCCTGTGTCTCACCTGGGACACATAAACACTATTAGGTATCCACTATGTCAGTTAGAGGTGATTGTCCCGGGGACATGACTTGTTTAGTAATAGACAGCTAACTGGTTTGTGGCTGTGTGCCCAGAGCCACAGGTGACCAAACTTGACTGATGTTGACTAACTGGCGTAAAAACTGGACGACGATTGGCTAGTAAACTATTGTCGTATAAGAATTCTGTTAAAGATAAGCAATCCTGAATTGGTTCCTGTTTTTCGGTATTTTTAAATAAATATCTGATTAAACAATTAGATAATTTGTAAAAATATTAAGTGCAATTCTCTCTATCTTTATATATATATATATATATATATATATATATATATATATTCAATCATTTTTCAAAAGAAGATTTTAAAAATACTTATCATTCTATTTATGACCAAGTATTGTCCAGTATTTGCTATTTCCGCTATTTATTGTTCCACTTTGTCTTTAACAAACAATAGTTTAATCTTGTTCTGGCAGATCTTTTCTCAGATCACGTGTCACTTTAATCACTTTAATTATCTGTTGCGCTACACAAGAGAAGTGTTAATATTACAAAATAGTGTGCCTTTAGCAATGTATACAGAGAGATGGTTGAACAGATATTGATTTAGATAGATAGATAGATAGATAGATAGATAGATAGATAGATAGATAGATAGATAGATAGATAGATAGATAGATTCATGAACGTAAATTGCTGAGTGAGTGAGTGAGTGAGTGAGTGAGTGAGTGAGTGAGTGAGTGAGTGAGTGAGTGAG
>JAODUP010000785.1:0-120000 GCA_025642065.1 Paralvinella palmiformis | reverse complement strand
ACCAATAGTTTTTATGGATATTCCCAGTAATACACATCGGTGAACTGCCATTTTACCAGCTTAAACTATCAGCCCATCGTTGTCTGCTATAGTTTTCTGACCCTACATCGGTAGTTCCTTTGAAGGTTGTTTCATCTTTGACTTCGCTTCATTACCTTTGGAGGTCGCTCGGCCCATTTAGCCTAACATGTGCACAAAAGTGGCTGAAAAACATCAATCATCATCATCATCATGATCACACACACACACACACACACACACACACACACACACACACACACACACACACACACACACACACACATATATATATATATATATATATATATATATAACAGAGTGACGTTTAATATAGATATATAGTGTTGTTGGTAATGAATATTCCCTGAAACTTTTACATAAATTTGTAGGTCGTTCGACAAATGATGTCACCGTTTCTTCCCCATTATTTCAGTCTGTACTCGATGTCGCTGGCTCATAAACTCTAATCATCGGCACGAAATTGTACACTGCGCATGTATCACTGAAATGGTGATCATCTTAAAGAATAAAGATTTAATTTGTTTGTTACATTGTAGTCCTATCTCGTCTAGTCGCTAATAGAGTGACGTACTATAATACAAGAGTAACTGGATACAAGTACACACCTCGAGTTAACGATTACAAATAGAAACTAAGGTGAAGAGAAATAAGAAAAAACGTTAATTGGCATAAATCATCATGTGTTAAACAGAACTCGTCATAACGTGGTGCTATTAAGGTGTCACTATAAACAAATGGGATGTTGAGAGTTGACGGTATCTAGACAACGAGAATGTTTGTTGTATTTGTTTATTTTAGAAGTAACAGCTACTTTGAGCATGAGATATAATAAAAAAACAGAAACACAATTCTCAACGCACTACTAAATACTATATAATACAGTAAATCTCCTCTATTACGGTCACTCTTGGGGCCCGACGAAATGTCGCCGTAATTGAGGGTTGGCCGTGATACAAAATAACAAAAATGTTCCTTTAATCAGGATGGATATCAAGTAATTTCCAAAAAAGAAAGATGAGCTATAAATAAAAAGAACATTTTATTCTAAAACGTATAATAAATGTAATGAGAATTTTGTTAATGAATCATCTCTTGGTGATCTTGTTCTGTTGTTATAGAGGGTGACGAGATCACCTCCTGATTTTATCGTCATTCATCTTACATACATATCCTTTAGCAAATCCATTGTTTACAAAACTCTCTTTTGTATCATTGGGCCACTAACTAGAATATGTTGGCCATACAGCGTTAGGAACCATTACTGATCTGTAATTTCCTGGTAGTGCTTTTTTTCCTTCACCTTTCTTACAGACCAATCTTCCAAGTTTCAAGGAGTCGTTTTTAGCCAGCGACTCGGTAAAGATCAATGGCAGTGGGAGGCTGTGTGTGGACACTATCTCTAAGAGGGCTCTCAGGTATAATCCATCAAGTCCTGTTGATTTTGTTGGCTTTATTTGTTTCTACCATATCTGGTGTAATTTCTACGTTTGCTAGGAGTTCTCCTGTGAATCACTGGGTAAAAATGGGAATACTATCTGTATTATCTCTGGTGAATACATTGGCAAAAGGTTATTAAGCAACTTTGCTTTCTTGGTGTCATCCTTGGTCAGTGTACCATCCACCTGTTGGGGAGGGGGTGAGTTTGCTGTTAATATAGATCCAAAATACCTTTGCGTCACTCTTAATGTTATGGGAAAGGTTTTGTTCAAACACTCTGCAAAGCTTTCAGGTACTTTTAATTAGATTATCCCTGTTCCTAGCTGCTCGGTAATACCCTGTTTAGATTTATCGTTGGCATGAGCTCTTCTTTTTCTTCTTCCTTTGTGCTATCGCCTCTCGATTCATCCACATCTTCCGTCCTAATAGTGAGGTTGTACCATTGGGAATTCTTTCGTGAATACCTTCATCGATAAGTCTGTACCATAAGTGTGGGATAAAATCAAAGGATCTACTGCAGTCGATATAAACACAAATTTACAACAACAAAAAACAGCTCTTGAAAGATATTTCTACGAAATGGCCATTAATGTAAATACGTGATCAATTGTGGATATACCTTTCTGATATGCACCTTGACTGGGATCAATTTTTTGCTGAGATTTGGCCCAAGATATCATTTTTGAGTTCAATATTTTTGTAAAAACCTTACCAAGCGTACAAAATAATGATATTCCTCTGTAGTTTATTGGTTTTACTTACAGGTCCTTTTTTGTAATGGGCTGATAATAGCTGCGCACCAAGTATTAGGGTGCATACCAGTAGGAATAATTGCATTAAACAAGTCACATAAAAGCCTATTTATAATATGTCTGTTGTTCTTTAAAATTTCATATGGCAATCCATGAATTCCTGGAGATTTATTATTATTTAGGTTCTTTAACACATCTTCAATCTTTGATAACGTTATATCAATATTCAATTCGTGTGGACTGTTTATCTCACAATTTATACAATATGAATCGTTATTTGTAATGACAGCACAAATTTCCAATTTAAAATCTTCCTCAACGTTCATTATTTAATAAATTATCAAAATATGTACACCATGTATATACAGAAATATTCTTAGATACACCTGAGGTTCCTCTACATCCTCTTATCACATTACACACAGCATTAGTGCAATGTATAATTGCAACGAATTTTGGCATAACAATTTGTTTATTTACTTTCGCCAGCACGTAGATTTAAAAGTTTGCTTTGCGTTTAAGTAGATGTGCAAATAGGGATTTGCTTTATTTCTCCTAAACTGATTTAAGGCGGTGGTCTTGATCAATTTCCGTTTTTCGCAAATATTGTCCCACTATTTGGCTTTTCTAACTTTGCCGTCGACTATGTCTATGTACATATAATTTACTGAAGAGTGATCAACGCCGTCAAGGGGAATAAAATCGTCAATATTGCAAATTCTGCTGTTAAAATCACCAGTTATGAACATATCCTGTTCCGAGTTTACAATGTCACACAATAGACCGATCCAGGCGAAATGCGTTGCATCGGTTACTAACTGTGGTATCGGGTTAGAAACAGCTATGGCGCTCACTGTTAATAGGGGATGTTAACTTTTCACTAACGGTAAATACCGGAAATCTTTCAGCCAATTATTTCATATTACATGGATACTGAGACTAGTATTTCAGCTGAACGATTCTGTCTTTGCGAAGGATTTAACACAACGCTTGTCATAACACAAATAAGTCTGAAACAACTAAAACTTTTATTCATGTTGACTTGTAGCGTATTTTTTTTAGTATGGGTTTCAATGGATTAAATAAATAATTTTAAAATTCAACTTTTAGCTGAATATTTAATGTAGAATTTTGGAAATAATAATTTTATTTGTGCATGTGAGCCAAACATATATGTATCACTTGTATATTTTTTATTATTATTACATTAGAGTATTAACACCCTTGACATTTACCTGTAGTAAACATTGCACGAATGGCTGATTCAGAAAATAGAACAGTTCACTTTCAATTCAAAATAGTGTGAAATTCAGCCACATGGTGGCACCAGGGCTAATTTAATCGGTCTTTTATGCATCAAGTTCAACTACACCATCCTTTTCTCCTCGATGGATATAACATTTGAACCATCGCGGGCTATGTATACACATTCTAAAATAATGGGCTTTTCTAGACTGAAGGATTCGTTACAAAGTTTGAAGAAATAACCGTAATCACACTTTTAATGGTAATTTTTTTCCGATCACTCTTAAATCCTTCCTAGATCAAGTGTTTTCTCCGCATATTAATAATTAAAATAAATGTGTGAAATACGGTTATAAACTGCAGAAGATGGGTGGACACAAGAAACAAAATGCAAAGTATGATATATGAGTAGATGCAAATTATATTTGCTAAAAGTAGATCTCTATTGCGCAAATGTTTGCATGTCAACAATCGCCACAGCTATGATGGCCTGGCTTGTGCACGTTTCTGTTCACATTATAAACCAGCTCATTTACATATAGCTGTATAAAGGGGGAGTTTGTTAAGCCATGCTCCTGTCGCATTTCACCCAGTGACTCGATGTGGGCAGCAACAGTGTTCACGTGATATTGAATATTCATAGCTTTCACACAACCTCCACACTGACGCCGTTTTTTTTCCAGCAGGATTGTTTACGTGTGAACCGACAAAACTTTCTGAACAAGATACAGTATTATTTAAACAAGTGCGAAAAAATAAAAAACAGCCACATCCCTAGTTTAGATTATTTGTGTCCTGAATAAATAAATCCTGGATTCATTGCTTAATTCACGAAAATGGTGTGCCTGTTATCCAGAGCCCTGGTCAGACTGCAATGAGTGGTCAGTTTGTACTCGTCGATTCTGCCTCAATGGAACTATATCATCAGTATTTTCAAGAACATATGTTTTATTGCCTATAATAGGTTTGTCATACCTGAGTGATACTGCTTTGCCACTATCGCGTGCAGCTTGCCGGATATAGGCTGTGTTTTGAACATTCACTTAGTGATTAACAAAAACTGTATATGGATTAGCTGTTAGGTTAGAGTTAATCATAGTATTTACTCAGGATTGATGCGATATTTCGTTCTAGTCCAGTAATAACTCATTGTTACTTTGTTTTTTGAGTTAAATCACTTTTTTGAGTTAAATCACTTCGCTGCTTCCATGTGTAGGTAGTGTACATAATATCACGTATTTTTAGACTGCTCACACAAAACCTTGCGACACCGATCTTGTTGGACCTCCGTCCGTACGCTTGATATAGATAATGCAATTTTACAAGTATATTACATATAGAGAAATTGGGGGACCACTGTAGCCGAAGCTGTCTTGCCATTGGCCTCGAACAATCATAGCTAATAATAGTCAGCTCAGTAAAACGCCGTTTGTGTATTTGCAAGTCTGGTCGTGTGTGTATTGGAAGTATGTGGACCAGGTACCAAGGAAACATATAATTACCTAGACATGTGTGCATTGACAACAATAAGGGTTGTTGCATTTTACAGATGCTGAGTAAATACCTAAGATGTAACTTTTCAGGGTTTTCTTGAATTACAAGTGGAAAGGATACTATTCCTATTGTTCCATATAATGGGAAAATTGACTAACGGCAACTTACTAGATAGTGCAGAGTTACATCGAGGTACATGCATAGGACTAGATTGCCTTGTCACACGATTTTCCTGTACCTCAGAATTTCGAATCCAGAATGAAGCTGAAGTCAGCATCTACGGTGTGGTGTCGAAATGTTCTATGTTTAGATTTCTTTTGAACCACAACAAATTACTGCTGAATGTAAACTATGGTATCAAATTAGTTATCTTGTATGTACGTATTAACCTACTGTTGCATCACACGCACGTGTTGTTTACTGCAAGTTGTGGTGTCAATTATTTCCGTTAGTTCGGTGGTATCAATTACTTCCGTTTGTTTTTGTATGTAGCTTACATGCAACCTCTTTCTTGTGGGCATGACATATTTGTCAGGTATGAAAAGCTGATTAGCTGGATCCCACAGGCTGATGAGTAACCCAGACATATGCATAGGTCTACGTATGTATAGAATATTTTTCATTTAAATTGAAGTATGTATAGTTTCATTTATGTATAGATTTGTGGAGGTATAGGTTGCAAATGATGCTTAGATGTTGATGTTCTGAGCCAGTGCCACTATATATGTATCATAAAACACACATCGACACACACCTGTGTGTGTGTTTTCTTGTTCCCTGATTCGTATTGTTATGTCTGTTCAGTGAATTAACATTTCCCTACCTTTAAACCTTGTTTTGATTTGTTTCGTTGTGTATTAGGGATATGCTTGGAAATAATCTATTTGTGAACTTATATTTGGATTTTTATTTATTTCTAAAAGATTCTGTCTAAAGAAAGTTATATTATTAAATGCGTGATATGTAGGAATCATTTTGGGAAAGGTTGAATATATTGTTTGACAATATATTTATGTGGTTGCTAGCTTTGAAATATACTGTGTAATTTGACATATCTTGGGGTATATTAGTACATGTATGGTGTATTTATAATTGGAATAAATCCAAAGCATGAACTTCACAAGAGTGAAAAATAGACTTCAAACTAACTGCTATCTGCGTTTGGTGAAAATAGACACAACAACATATCAGTAGCAGACAAATAAAAATATAAACAATATAATTAAATGTGTCCAACAGCAACATTGGTACAACTAAAACACATTATAGATAAATGAAATGATGTGATTGTACGTAACACAACCTCACTCAGGATATGTTCATGATGTGGTAACAAGTTGTAACCTATACTTGTAAAGAAGTCATACACCATATCAAGACTAATACACGTACGGGAGATACAAACACTAATTTGATTCTATATAAAACCAATGTTGCCAGTACGTTGAGATAGTGTGTACGAGTACTCGGACCCAAAAGTGGTATAATCTTGATTTAAATGAAATCGGGATATTGCTGGTGACTACATCTTCTGGTAGGGAGTTCCAGTGAGTTATAATTCTTTCCCTCTCACATCAAGCTCGGATCTTCGCGTGTGAAATTTCTCACTGTGGCCTCTAGTCCCGGTGTGCTCTGATTCGTTGAAGAGACTTCGTTCAATTATGTACATATCCCTAACGATCTTGAACACTTGGATCATATAATAATGATGGGAATTTGAGACTGCGGATCAGTTCTTCAGAGGGGAGAGATCGGAGATTGAGCACTCATTTTGTTGCTCTTCGCTGGATCTTTTCTATTTCTTGTCAGTCGGATTTGTATCGTGGCGACCAGATTACATTACCATATTCGAGGTGGGGTCTCACCACGGCCGTGTATAATCTGGGTAATGTGGTATCATCCAGGCAAGTGAAAATCATCTTAACAAGGCCTTAACATTCACTGCTTTTGCTGTGTGCTCATGAAATTTCAGGTTACTGTCAATTACAATGCCCAGGTCGTTCTCTGTTGGGTCGCCCATCAAGGTAATGTCATTAATCTGGTATTCCAGTTGAGGATTGTTACTACCTAAAAGTAAGACTACATTTACTATCATTAAAACCAAGCGGCCACTCTATTTGAGTGAATATCAACCATCAATTATATATTTATCTAACAATAGCTTCATAACTAGTAAATATAGTTTGATCGGTCATTGAATTTGTGTTTATAACAGAATGACAGTTTATATTTAGTGTATATCTGACGAAACTAATACAATATTCCCTATAGCACAAATATAGTTTGTATTTTATGGGTATAACAAGCTGAAAGGCAGTTCACAGATTGACTTTTTGGTAGAAGGCAAATATTTTACTAAAAGACAGCAGACTACTCATGATTGGTTAGACTATGTTTTTGAAATGTTTTGTTGAACATATTTTTTTAAATAGTTAGCAAACATTCTGCATTCGTGCTAATAAATTGTAATAATAAACAGGCACATAATAGTTGCATAAAACGTTCAGATAATGTTTTACAAAAAATTTAGCATATTATTGTGAGCAAAGATTTTCGCGTTATTTTCAAATTATTTGACAAATCAATGTTAAAGCATGATTATGGCTGTTCTTAATAAAACATTCTTAATAAACAAATGCTTGTTTCAGTGGTCCATATGCCTTTGATGTAACTCCCTACTATACACCATCAATGAACTTCAGTCAATTTAGATAAGTAAAGCTTGTATTATGATAAATGCCCCAAAATATTACAATATATACCATTAGTATATGATTTTGTTGTTACATCATTTATTTAGTAATCCATCAACTATATTAAATTTGATTTATTATGTTTCTCTATTATGTGTCAAATGCCCATCAGTTCTTCCCCTATGCCACCATCAACTTCATCATGGCTGAATGCCATGGTAGGGTGGTTGGAAAAAGACCTTTAGCATCCAAGCTGAAAGCATGGAATATCTTTCACTTCCCTCAAACCTTTTTTCAGCCTCATCACTATATATATATATATATATATATATATACATATATCATTGTGTCTCCTCTAAATTATGGTAGCCATCCAATCCTTAATCTTGTTTCTTATACAATATAATCTCCTCAAACAGATAGCATGAACTCTTCTGCTGTATGAGTTAAAAGTGGTATGTTTGAGTAGAAACAGATAGAATAAACATGAAACGGAACCTTAATTTACGATAAGATTGATTATCAAAGCTTAATTCTTCAACTTTTATTTGAATGTGTACAAACTTAACCGATAAATTAAAGAAAATAATCATATTTGATTGAAAAGGACATTGTGTGTCATATCATAACATCACATCATTCACCAGGTGGCAGCACATATAAGCAGTTATCGTACATGATAAAATACACAAACATATAGCTAGGTAATTGTATACTTATTTATTTACATTATCATTGGTAATAATACTTGTGCATGTGTCAAAGACCATTCATTCTTTATTTCAAAAGCTATCCCATCTCCGATTTATAGACATAAATCATGAATGGATGGCTTGTCTCAGTTATAGTCTACTTATTTTCAATGTTTCCAGGTAGAATAATTGGATGGGTGGTTCTGGAGTGATGCGCTCTTATCTCAATATATATATATATATATATATATATATATATATTCTAACTTTACCACTGGTCAACATATGCTATAGTTACCTAATAATTATGGCTCAGATGAGCATTTTCATACTTTGCAACACATCAGCTTCAAGAACGTCTGAATCTACAATAAATTAATAACGTAGTCATTATATTTGATGAAGATGTAAAAAGCCTTCAATGTTAATGAGACCAAAAACCATCCAAATAAAAATAATTAACAGCAACTCTGTACTTACAACAATATTACAAAAAGAGCGACATCTGATCAGCAGATATTTAATAAAATGCTTACTCTCCTTGAATAGATATTTATTATTAATTAACACAGTGTGGGATCAATCAAAATACAAACAGCCTCTAATGTCAGCAACACCCTCATGTATGTCCACGGTCACTTCCTGGAATCGGTGACTCACTACGACAGGTGGCAGGTGCTAATGGACAGCCGTGTTTCTGCCAGATTTCCAAGGCCTTCATTATGATGACGTCTCCACTCTCTTCAGGCAACTGGAAACAAAAGAAATCCAGTTCAGGATTACAGGAATATAAATGTTTATTAATATCAACGCATAATGACTAAACCTCCTCAAGACGGTTGTGATCTGGAGATTTTGTTATTTACAATATTATTAACCCTGATTCAGACCTGTTTCCACCCAGCACACATCGCAACTCCCAAGGGAGCATATTATAGGCACAAAAGCATTACTCAAACACATAGCCAAAGCGTCCTGTCAGGTACTCATCTTTTATGGAGCATTGCCGCTCACGGAGCCTCGAACCTGTGACTGTTTGGCTACGAGTCCTGCACTCTAACTAACTGCACTATCACGGCTGAACTATTGTTCAATAATTTGGTTCACTTATAAAAAACTTGGCTATATAACTTATAATAAAAGTAATAATAAAGCAACTATTATATAGGTAGGTCCTGTCTATTAAAACTTCATGGAGGACTATAAATAGTTCCCCTGAAGCTCCCCAGGAGAGCGATTCATCCTCTTCGGAATGTAACTGTCGATTATTAGGTTTAATTCAACGTTTGTGTCCTATTGCAATATATTATTTGTGTCCCACGTGACAGTGTTAGTCAATTTCAACTAATTCTCATTCTAATTCTCAATTTCATGAACTATTGGTTCCTGTAGCAGAAATACTGTTATCATCAGATACTGAGATGTTTTCAATGTCATCAAGTTGACCATTGGGTTTCTTCTGAGAGGAATCAAGCTGGTATTTTTGTTGTATGTTTCTACAAACCTTCATAACGCCGTCTCAATGATATTATCTCAATCTTGGTCAGTCCAAATCAAGTCATTTATTTTGATAAGAAGTAGATTTTTTCTATGATACTGTGAACCATGGATAAATGGCTGTCCAAGAACATAACAATCGGGTGACTGAAGCCATCCTCCACACAATTGTTTGACATTTTTAGACACATCAGAAGCTCCACCAATAGACAGACATTCAGGTAAAATTGCAAATCTCTTTGCCATATCTCTTCGGCCTTCATTCTTTTGCAAATATTGTACACTGTTTTCATTTCTTTTCCAGGTTTGAGTTATTGAAAGACTGGGCTGAAAAGTGTGAGGCAAAGTGAATGATGTTTTGCTTCCAGTCTGTGTGTTGTTTTGTGGCACCAATTTGGAGGATCCAGCCATTGACATTTCTGGATTAGGGTTGCATCGAATGACATAAATCAATCATTATGCACTGTTCTACTTAATGAATTGCCTTCATCTTCAATCCCTGAACACCTGCCCCCTCAGTATTTGTCATGCAAATCATGCTTCAGTTCAATGTATTCTTGATCCTCTTATTTTTGCCTTTTATGTCTCACCGTATACAGCAGGGGTCACCAACTTTTTTGAGGGGGCCAATCGTAAAACTGGACCTGGTCGGCAGGCTGGATGAGGTGTGAAGCGATGAGTGGTGATGGATGTGGGTCCCCCCCCAATGGCAGAAGTTTAAAAAAATAGTCTTTCAAAATGAAGGGGTTTCCGAGCACCTGAAACCAAATGTCACCAATACATGAAATTGTTTCAAACTGTATGGGTAGTAGAGTGTAATTTGGATTAATTGTGGGCAACATGTATTTTTAAATGCAAGAAGCTGCATAATGCATTATGTGTCTACCATGACCTATACTCCACACATATAGCAATTTCAAGAATGTTAATGAGTCAATGCTATTAACACAATAAAAAGCAAAAACGTGAACGAATTAATTATATGTAACGTTTAATTTTATTTTCAATTCAATGCGTGGTCTGGTGCTGGGCTAGCCCCACCAACCCCTGAATATTACTCTGTAGATGTGTGCTCGCAAGCCTCAGAGTACTCTCCAAATGTGCATCAATGAGTTTACTACAGGTCTTGCTTTTTGCAAAATCACCTTGGTGAACATAGATATGTGCTTCCAAACAGTGCAATTATCATTCAAGTGTGATGCATTAGTCCGGGGAACTACCAGTAGTCAGATGGAACATATTGTTGGTAAAACTTAACTATCAAGTTCAGTAAAATTAGTTTACAAGTTAGTGTTGCATTGCAAATCAATCAGTTCCATCTGCAGGTGAATGGCAACACTGTCCACAGTGAACTGAGTTGCAAATAATGCAAAAGCCTGATTGTTGGTGTGAAGATCTGCAAATCGAGTTTTGAATTGTTCTCGTAGCTGCCCAACAAAAACAACATACGTAGTGGCCTCATTACGTTGACTGGCAGACAATGTCGGTAAATGTGCATAACTGCATTGTTTGAGTTGTCCCACCCATAGACGAAGCTTCACCTGAAATGGGCAGATGTGTTCAAACAGTTTGTTGATTAAATGGTCTCTGTCCTGTAATTTTATGTTCAACACATTCATATGTTTTGAAATGTCTACAAAGTATGCCAAATCTGACACCCATGCTGGGTCTGACAGAAAACAGAAAATAGTATTTGGGTTTTATCCAATATAATAACATGACAGGATAAGTATGTATCAGTTCCTTTTCACTATTTGTTGGAATTTTTTATCCAGTGAACTGTCTGAAAAAGACAGTAAAAGCTTGATGGAACAATTATGTTCACCATTTTCTTTCTGATGCCATGACCATGAGCTACTTCTTCACAAATATATTTCCGTATTTTCCACTGTCTGTTCATTCTGTGATCTGTAATTCAGTTGCCTTTTGAATTTCAACAACAGTGTTGAAGCATGTCATCGGCTTAACATGAGCAACCAACATATTAGCAGTTCATATCAGTTTCCTATAGGCCCTTTTGCCTGGTCCATTAATATTATATTGATCTTTGGCAACGTTTTGCTGACCAAATAGGGATGAGTCAATTTTACGGCAATGTTTGGCACATGTTTTACATCAAATCTAAATGACAGCCTCCTCCCATAGTTACTCTCTGTTACATAGCCAATAATGCCACCTGTGGGCCAATGTAGAAATGTTGCAAGCTGAATGGATGAACTGCCTCCTAATCTAATGGACTGTGCAACGTTTTGTTTGATCAGCAGTGATGTGTACATAAACTACACGTGTTGGCCATGAACTGGGTCAAGAAGCTGTGGCATTATTTGCAAGTCTTCTGGTAGCGTGATTTCAGGCTTTTTTTCAGTGATGCCAACAAGTAAGAGTGTGATTTGCTGTACAAGCTTCAGAGATTTCTCACACAATATGAAACTGCTGATTGATGAACAGCAAAATAATCAACAGAGAAGCGGACAACAGTACATCATATTACACGCGATGGGAATTATACAATATATTGACCCAGTTTTCAATCGTAAGCTAGATTGAGATGTCTTTCTTTATTTGTGGTATAAACATTTAATGACAAATAGAATGAACGAATGCCCACAGGCACGAAAAATTGCTTTGCCAAAGTCAGAATAAGGAGTGTTATCGAGCACAAGTGCAGCTGCACTCCTCAAAGGACAAGACCTGATTATATATAAGGAAGATATACTTAAATGATGTAAAATATTTATTTTCTAACTTGTTATTCAATAATATTATCAATATATAAGTACTATTGTAAACTAAGGTCCTTTAGTCCATTAGAGTGGTTACAAATAATAGCTTTCAAATACAAATTAGATACATCAATTGTTCTTCTGAAATGTAGGGATAAAATGTTAATTTTGGATGATGAACATGAAACTAAATTAATCAAATCATGTTTGTTCTTACTAATTATGGTTATAAATAGTTAGCTGTGTTGTGTTATGTTAGCTGCGTTATGCTATTTATATTTTAATATCAAAGTGCACTGTTGTGTACAACATATTCATTGCGCAGCGAACATGGCACACCTAGCAATGAAACACAAAAGAAAATATTTTGCAGTTCAAATGTAATTGTGTTTTTCAGTTGACCATAGCCATCAATATAGTGGAGAAACATTGCAAGCAATACTAAATTAGAGGTATAGTTCACTTTTGTTTCAGATTTTCAGGACTAATACAAATACATTCACACAAATTATAAATGTCTTCAGAATATGAACAAAATCAATGACATATTAACAATCCAGTGCTGGTGCCACCATATTGAAGTTAGACAGAGACTGTTAGTGCCTGAAGCCTGACATCATAGTACAAAAGCTGTTTGTTTGACCCAGTTATAACAATGTAAACAAGAATTAGCCAAACATAATTTCAGAACAAAATCATATTTACAATTATAACAGTATATTTTGTCCAAACCTAAACTTTTACTGAAATGACTAAAGAAAACATATACTGAGCTATAAGATTTATGTAAATTAATTGATTGATTGATTAGGTCAGTTAGAACTAGTTATAGTAGGTTCAGGAGAGGGGCAGGTAAGTTCACGAGGATAGCTATGACCTGCTTCGATCCGGAGGTAGCTACATCAACCTTGTGCTTTTCGAAGTCAGAACGGATGACTTTTCTCACTCCTTCCATACAACCCGACAGTTGAAGCCATAATGGCTACCTTCCAGTAATTTAGAATATTTTATTATATCTATGATGTCATGTAGAGTTGGGAATATATTGTTGGATTTGTGGTTACTTTTACAGGGTTCATACACATTTTGACATCTCAGATCCCAGGACTTTCCAACACCTTCCAATGTCAAATTCAAGGACCTTTTCAATGAATTCCCGAACTCGGAAGAAGTGTAACGACTGAATTCCTGTACGCTTATGATAATAAATATAGATCTAGATGTCCAAATTGCAGGATTTTCAAGGACCGCTATAAAAATTCCAGGACTTTCCAGGCCTGGAATCCAAATTTTCAAATTCCAGGACTTTCCAGGTTTTCAAGGACCTGTGCAAACCCTGTTTTATGAGCGGTACATATTCTATTCATAATTGTTTTGAGCATGAACTAATCCATTTTAGACAACAACATTATATTTGTCAGACCTTTAATGGTATTACCGTTAGTGGTGTTAGAAAATGATTTAAACCCAAATGGAAGAATAAAATAATGTAACAAGCCTTACCTTTTCCAAATATTTAATAATATCCTCTGTGTTGTTTTTACTCAGCAGTCGATGCCTCAGAGCAATCAACACGGAGATCCCAACAAAGACGAGGAGCTGATAAGTTCCCGCTATCACCCTATCACAAATCCTGAAAACAGTTATAATATCTGAGTACATAAAAGACCTTCAGCTGATTATATATGTCTTCTGTCACAAACTAATCTCCCCATGATGAGTGCAGCTGTACTGGAAAGTGAACTCATTTTTTCAGCCGCTTTCGTTAACATTAAGATTAAATGGGCTAATTAATCTCCATTGATAATGAAACAACCATCAGATATAGTTAGACTTGGAACCGAAATCGGGTACAAGAGGTTTGTGTATGGACAACTATGCTACCAATTAGACCACGGAAATAGCTATATACAGTTGAAGTTTTATAACAATCATTGCTATAATTTAGCTTCAAAACAATAAATATCAGCCGTCACATAACATATCCTAGAGATACGACCATCTCACTGAGAATCTTTCTTTTTAACATTATTCCAGACATCTAACTATATGCCAGACCTGTCATACTGAGCTATGAGTAACATCAGGATGACAACATTATCTGTTTAATGCCTATAATCAATTCAACATCTAATCTATCACATACCCTAGTAACCCCAACACAATGATGGTCTGAGAATATTATTTAATTAACATATAGTAGTGGGAGCTCCAGTGGTCTAGCCATTAAGCATGTTGCAGTTTGTGTTAAAGGATAAACTAGTCCTAACCACAAAGGAGCACAGTTCAATCCCATCAAAAGGTCAAAACTTTTCACCTTTTCAGACTTGCTTATCCCTCCTAAGTTTTCACTGCATTTGATCATTTGTTGATGAATTTTCCATTGTACCATGACTATGAGATTGCCCAATCCGTGTACTAGGTGCGCCACTGAACTCAATTCTTTTTGAGGATATTGGCACTATAGAAGTTAATTATTATTATTATTTTATCCCCTCTTTGCCTACTGCTTCCCCAATAGTGGAGGGAGGAGTTTTAAAACAGCTACTCAATAAAAAGGGACTACACTAGAAATGCTCCCACTTTCGTGTTCCATGATCATAGATTATGAAACAAAAGACATCAATCAATCAGCCACATATTTACAATAACAACCCATACATCTACACTATTAAGATGGTGTCTAATCAATGGATATTAAAAAATAACACTACATAGATATATAATAATTAGTCATCATAATATCAGATCATATTATAAGTCTTTGTTGTATATTTCCAAACATTTTAAAATCATTTAATTTCAGTGTTTCAATACTTACAGTAGAATAAATAATTAATTTCCAATGTGTTCCAACATTTACAATCAATGAAAAGCAATGAAGCGGAATCAGCAAGTCAAGCGTCTCAAGTGTTTATGTGCTAATAAATGATGTTTCAATTATGTGGTATCTTGTAGGCCTTCCTTATAGTCAATGCATACTCTTTCTGCTTCATGATACAATGTATTTCAAATAATATTTGTAATATGTGATATTATTCTCACTGAGAAGTGAGTTTTATTTAAATAAGTATTGTGAGGAACTTGATTTGGTTTACACGATTGGGTATTTTTATTTGACTGGTGTCCTCACAGACACTCATGTGTGTTACAATTGGGCTTTGCATCAGGTTCATTTTTGGTATTGATGATTGGACAATAAACATTTTATAAGGGTATGCTGCATATTGATATGTGAAAACAAAACAAAAGAAAATCTGGCCACTAATTCTAGTGTTTTCTCCCCTGACCTAATCAACACTAATGACAGCCCTGACTTAGTTGGATTTACTAGTGCAGATGTCATATCAGTTATTAACAAGCTGAGGAACTTTTGCAACGTCCTTGTAGATTTTTTTATAATTTGAATTTAGTTTCCCGGTCTGAATGTATTTTTCTCTATTTTGAATGTGATTGCTGCAGATGAATGCTCTATTTGTCTAATCCCATCAACAAGTTTATTGATAAAGACTTTTATGTAAATTAACACCCATTTAATGTGACAAATAATACACTAACTTCACTGTGATAAAAAATAAATATTATTTTAGTGCTGCAAACTGGCAAATGAACATTTAAGTTGTCTCAAAATTGTGGGATCAAATGCAAATAAGACCAGAGATAAAACAGCCCAAAATCATTAAGAAAAAACACATTGTAGATGATTATTGATTGATTTGTTTCATGATCTTTTGAGACATTATTCAAGAACTTTTGATGTTTGAACATTACAGTCTATTTGAAAAGAATGCCCTTTTTTGTCTGAATTTTTAAAGTCAGTTAAATACTTATATTTCAGGCTGAACACAGTGTTGGAATTAACAGTGTTTGGAAATATACAATAAAAACAATAATATTAAATAGCCTCTAATTGTCAACAACACATTTATTCATATAGTGTGGCCAATAAAGGAGTGTGTAAGAAGTGAATGAGTGTATGGTTTGCATCAGCTTTTGATCTGATCTCAGAGAAATGGCTGAGGGTTGACCCCTAGAGAAATATTCCATAAATACAAGTAACTGGAGTTGGCTCAAGCCCACTATAATACAGACCTCCAAGTCATATCTGTGTTGATTTGTTATCTTTGACAAAAAACTCTCAGCTAAATATCCCAGGAATTACCAGTCCTCAGATTAAGCAAATCAATTCAGCTTAAAATCTGAGCTGAAGGTATGCAATCCAGGGCTCTAATCAATGTATTACAGGGGCACTTTAATGGTATGGCTAGTGGGGGGGGGACACATATACTTAAGCGGGCTGATCCTTACTACTCTAAATATTAAAATGTTATCTATTGCTTGTGCAATTAATGCACATGTGTTATATTCCAAATGGATGTGTTCTTAGTTAAATAACAAACAAAATATAGAGACTAATTGAAAATGATCACCTTTCAAATGCTGATTCTGGTAAAGTACCAGCAAAACAGGACATGAACCACTGTCTTGTTGGCACCGAACAAAGACTACATGTGTTACGGAGATGAGAGTATAGTTGAGAATCCTCTTTCTTTAAATAGCATTCGAGTTGTTCAACCTAAATGAGAAAAAGGAAGAAGCAACACAGGAATTATTACCAGAAACTAGCTGACAACATAAAATCAAATGTTGAGTTCAGTTGAATTGTTTATCCCTGGTGCTGGTCACACCTGGGATACATGGTTCAGTCAAAGGTAAACACATCCCACAAACACATGTCCATAAAATCAGATGTAATATAATATGGGGCCAATCCATGACTAATTTCAGTAAAACTTCTATGTATAATTTACAGGTAGGTCAGAATTTCAAGGGTGGCTCTTTGAAAATCTATCCCAGATATCTTAATTTTCATATAATGTTGTTTGTTGTGTTTGTAGAGAGAAGACATTTTAAAGTCACTCTCAATCGTATCACAACCAAAATGTCATTCTTTGATAAGGCTAATTTAATCAATTATCAAACTAACCATCGATGGTAAGAAATGTTTCAGTTGATTCTGATGGAGAAATATCCTTTTCGTGATCCAATAACAATCGACATCCTCCTCTTCTAACTGTCCAATAGCCGCTGATAATGAGAGAAATACCTTATTGTCTGCTTCATCGAACTATAAAAAAAAATAACATTGATAATCAATGGAGGCAATTACATTTTGACAATTCCAAATCAAATTTATCAATTCCATTTTTACCTAATCCAATCACTGATTGGAGTAGGTACTCGGAGTAGTTACTTAAATACCTACTCTGAGTAGTTTATATTCTAAGTAGGATTATCACTGAAGAAATATTTCTAAATTAAAAATTTAACTGGTAAATTAATTTGTGGATTTAGTTTCTCTGTAGCAAACTTCAATCCCAAATTTATCAATTTCAATTCCATTTTTTTAAGTAAGTAATTCTAATTTCAATTCTGGAATTGAATTAACATGTCTGATGTGATGCACCATTTACCTAACGCTACTAAACAATAATTAATCTTGCATGTGGCAAATGATACTTCCATTGTGAAACAAGTAACTTACACTTACATAAGTAGTTAATATGTGAATATTCAAATCACTAATCTGACTTAAAATAGATAATAAAGATATAAAATTTCCATTAGAATTAATTCTTTTGTAAACAGATTAAAAATCATTGTATTATGTAGAATCATGAATGGGACATTGTTTCTCATCTGAGATCAACACTCATTGCATCATCTAGGTCTTACCTTTGAGGGTTGACTTAGATACTCGTAGTGACATGAATCAGTCTAAAACTAAATAAAACAATCACCTCGAAAATGAATAAAAATAGTGAGCTCCAGTGGCCTAGCAGTTAAGCACCTGGCACTTGGTGCCAACGGTCACAGGTACGAACCCAGCAAGAGGTCAAAACCTTTCTCAGAACATTGTGGGTGTCTGACCACGTTAAATGGTGCTGCCGTCTCCACTGAATTATTAAAAATAAAGAGGGATGTTAAAGACCCCCTGAGGACATAAAATTCTGGCAGTGACCACCCTCAGGTATTTCGGCTCCATCTGTCCATACTGCTCCCCTGTGAGTGGTGGGGGAGGAGGTTTCACAACCACTCCACAAAATGGGGCTGTGCTGAATAAGAGACAGCCTGGGGATTCTCCCCAAACAACAGAATAAAAATATTCTTCTTGCATCAAACTTACAACTTGTAGATTTGTAGCACATTCCTTTAACCACTGTGCCACCAGAATGCCGTCATCAGGGTATTGTTAGTATCCGTCAAGGATCATTTTTGTGAAAATTAGATGTTAACAATGAGAGAATGTGACATGCTGAAAACTGGGCAACAGTGTGTGTGTGTAAGTGTGTATCTGTTCAAAGCCATGTGTAGTGTTATTCATTAGGTAGAACAAATGAAACCCACCATATTATTCTCTTTCAAAGGCAGACGACCTTGTTCGATGAGGAACATCCTCAGCTGAAGATGAGGTAACGGCGTCCATTCATTGATGCGATGTATTGTGATCAGTGTCTGCTTTAAATCTTCATATTGTTCTTGTCTCTGTCGCTTCACAAAATCACACACCTCCAAGTGTGATGGCAGAATACCTGAAATATGATTACAGTTATTAATATAGTTCTGGTTAATAAACATGTTTTCATGTGAGCATAATCTGCAACGTTAACTGAATGTTCTAGTCTGGTCATAATTTACTGTCAAGACTGAAAAGTTGCAATATAAATATTAGACAAGACTGGATTAATATACTGCTGTCAATAAATTCACTCTAATCAGTATCATTATGTCATCAGATACCTTAAAATTGGTACAAGGGATGATGTCCTAGTACATCTACAGTATGATAATAATTATGTTCTGTTCAAATAAAGTATATTATCATGTTATCAGTGAGGTGTCTCAGAGAAAAGGCTGAATAAAGCAGTAACGAATTATTATTATTATTAAATACATATTATCTATATATTTCAGCCAATGTTTACAGTTGATAGGGTAGCTTCACCATAAATCAGCCAGTCTGTAGACTACAAAGATGGGGTCAATTCCACATCAAATTTATCAATTCCAATTCTGTTTTTTACCATGAGTAGGTACTCCGAGTATATTCCAAGTAGGATTGACATGGAAGAAATATTTCTGGATTAAAAAATTAAATGGTAAATTAATTTGTGGATTTAATTTAGTTTTGCCTGTTCTAAACATTGAACAGGGTTAAATTCCTAAATTATAAATAGCAATATCTGTATATAGATTACAGGCAGGCTATGTGGTGGTGTCACAGTGTTGTGGGTGGAGTTCATGGCATCAAGACCATTTTAATTGGTTAAATGCTCACATGGGGTGCCACAGTCAGTGTGCATATCTGATATATATATATATATAAAAGGAACCAAAGTTCTGCATCAAATTATTTCCAGTGTATTGGTAACACCACATGTAAGTGTTAACATGGTAAAAAAATTGTAAAAGACTAACCACAAGGCACTTTTATTTCAAGAGATATTTGATGATATCAAGTGGTGGATCATAGTCTTGGATGTATTCCCATGTAAGTGTGTTTATTGTAATCATCAAAGATGTGTTTATATTCCACTGTCTAGTAGGAGCCTTGAAATGAGTGTTTTTGCTTAGTTCCGCCACTTAGATCCTGTATTTACTTTCACAGCCCTGCTGGGTACTACACCAATGACATATGGTAAGTTTACAAAATATCTCAAATGGTTATTAAAACAGTTAGATCTGGGGACAGGGGCTATAGTAGTCACAGTTTTAGGTTTTTGCTCCAGATTGGCATTCTTGGTGAGATGATAAATTAATTAATTTCTAAATAACATTATCTCTAAATAGATTACAGGTAGGCTATGTGGTGGTTTTACAGTGTTGTGGGTGGAGCACATGGTATCCAGACCATTTAATTTATTAAATGCTCACTTGGGGTGCCACAGTCCATGTGTGTATCTGATATATTATAATTATATATATACATACATATATATATATATATATAAAAATATATATATATAAGGAACTAAAGATTTGGTTCCAGTATATTGGTAGCATCACATGTAAGTGTTAAAGTTGTAAAATGGTAAATTAATTTGTGGATTAAATTTTTTGTAGGAAATTTCAATTCCAAATTTCTCAATTCCATGTTTTTTTAAATAATCAATTCCAATTCCGGAATTGACCATCAATTCCAAAACTGAATCAAGTACATTATAAAGGGTGAATAGACTTTTTATATAGTGGGCGAATATAACTAAGGGTGAATAGTCCATAAGGTGAGTGTTCAAATGGTGACGGAAAGAATCTATGCTATTTGACGACTTAACATGTTCAGGAAGTGAATTCCAAAGATAGGCAACAGTGCAGTTTGAAATATATATCACAAAAAGGACTAATAGTCCATTTTATTAAGGGCGAATAACAATAAAGGGCAAATAGTCTTTTTTTACCGAGGGTGAGCAGTCCATAACCCTATGTAACTGACCATGTAGTGACATTGCCGTTACTTAATCCTCCAGGCATGTAGCAGGGGATCTACATATCTGTATGTTTGTCAAATGGCAGTGGCTACGCATATGTGAGCTGTACGTTTAGATTTGTACTCTAAATGTATATGACTAATATGAGCCATTAAGCGCATGCACATGTTTTTATTTCTGGCTACGCAAGTTGTACTTGTAGTTTAATGGCATTAGTCCAGTGACCTGAAAGAAAATGCTTCAGGTCAATGCATTACTTAACTGCAGTATATCTATAATTCAAGCTCTGCATATCATAAAACAAACAAGACAACCTGATAGAGCTTGGAAAAGCCTTTTAAATGACACAAAAACCATTGAGATAATCAGATAGGTAGAGTAATAAGAAAATGGGAGCTTCATTTAATTAATGCTTAAACAATACAACTTGTGTGACAGAAATCGTGATTTTTTGAAGACAAATTGGTGTATTTTCCTTAATAGTGGGAATTTAAAGATGAACTTTTCAATGCACATAGTTTAACTTGTATGCCGTCCATTTAAGCAAGTGAAAGTGTATTTCAAAGTAATCAAGTGTAATTAATTAATGGGTAATTAAAGCATAAAGCTGTAACCAGCTGCATGAAAAAAACCTTAATATTGAGAATTTAAAGATGAACTTTTTGGTGCAAATAGTTTAACTTGCATGGTGTCCATCTAAGAAAATACATTTTCAATTAATCAAGGGTAATTAAATTAATTACTCTGTAATTAAGGTAAACAGTTGTTTAAAACTGGAAAAGACTAATCGCCATTTAAAAAAATACTGAAATCAAAATAATATCAAAACATGTCAAAAGCTCCAACTTGTTTATTAGTTAAAAAACAATTGTCATTCTTCAACTCTCACAAGACCAAGTTTCATTTCAGGTAACAGTCAAAGCTATAAATGAATTAAATAGTTAAGTCTTTCAAGATAAAATCAGCCTTCAGAGCATAGATGGACATTTCATGGTCTGTGGCATCATCCATGGTTTGGTCAAGTGGCCAGTATGTAATGAGGTATTTTTTCTTCATCCCACTTCCAAACTGTTCTGCAATCAATCCATTACATGGTCCCTGCATGTGGTTTTCATACCAAATATGGCACATATTTCGGCCCACAGCTTTCCCCTCCAACAATTCCTCAAGAGTTTCCACTCTCACCCCTAAATCCGGAAATACTTCTAAGAGAGTATTCTTATTAATAGGCTTTATTTCCTCGAGTTTCTTTTCAACTTTCCTTCTGGCAGCATCGTCCTTTGCCTGATCTTTCTCTGCCATCCTATTTGAAATTTCTTCCATGATATCTTTCTGCTTCTTTCTTTTCCTTCGTTGCTGCTTTTGTGCAAAATTGATGGCCTTCTTGAGGATCAATTCCCTTCTTTCTTTTGGCATCTTATCCAGATATTCCACTGCCCTCAACTTGGATGAAAGGTAGCAAATAGTGGCATTAGGAGCTTTATTTTTCAGGGCACTAAACATTCCCATGACCTCCTCCGCATCAATGTTGTGGGTCCGTGCTGACTTCGTCTCTCTTCTTAATACATCTGAATTATTTAATGCAAAGTACTTCTTGTACTGTTTTTCTAAAACAGCTATGATGGCTCCCAAACAAACCCTCATCAAATCTTTAAATATTTCCATATCCTTCGGCTGTTTAAGTTTTATCAATGTTGCATCAGACCCAAAAATATCTATGTCTCCAGCAAGACAGTCAGATCCTTTCACATGTTTTTCCCCCTTTTTATATTCTTTCATAGCTGATCTTGTGCTGGTTGCTATCGTATCTAAGGGGTGTAGATGACAATAAAGTTCATTTAAATGTTTATCCCATGTTTCATTTAACAATTCAATTGCAGCATGGTTAGCAGCACATCTATCAGTTAGGGTATTTAATATGTTGGAAATAATATTGATTCTTGATTTCTGGAACTTTTTGTCATTGAAATAGGAATAAACGGATGCAAGATTGTCTACATTATGTGATATGACAATGATTATCTGCAGCTGTACCACCAGGTAATTCATCTACAGCAAGATACCGTCCTTCAGTGGTAAAATGTATCGAATTTACATGCTGACCTTCTTGAGTGGTGGCATCGAAGCCAAATGTAGAATGTTTATTCCCTATGAGGGTTTCTGCCACCAGTAATTCAGCTATTACACCCAACTCACGAGCCATTGCATGGGATGTCCTTAAGGGTAACCCCACAGTGAAGTGAAATTTTTTGTATCTGCCGTGGAATATGGGCAGTGGGAGTCTGACTTATAATACAGTCAAAAACCATCATCATGGTATTGGAAGAATATACTTTTCCATCTGATATGGTCAATCTCCCAAATCTTTCAGGTGCTGCTCTAAAATAAGTTTTTCATCCTGGAACTCTAGTATCAGTGTTTTTCTCTGCCAACTGTTTATATAGGGTTTCAATTTCGCCAGGAGCTTCTGAAGGAAAGAGTGCTTTCTGTGATTTATTCCTGTAATAATGTTTTGTGCGCTTGTTCTTCCTCTCAATGGATGATACTTGCTTTTTCGTTTCTGAAAGGTCCATAGCAAGAGTTGTCATGTCAAATTTTTGTTGGGTCTTTTTTATTTGATGGTCCTTCTTAATTTTCTGATTCATCCTTTTGTCAGGAATGTTCAGCTTTTTCTTGGAATAGTATGCTTTTATAACATCCATTTTATCATGCCGCACCTGTAAAGGTTTCTGGCGCAGATCCTGATTCGTTTTTCGGAGAATTTTGCAATTATGACACCTGGAAATCTGCCTTGTTTTTAATGGTGACATGTGCACAACAGTTTCCTTGGAGGCATCATTTACAATTGAATCACCCTCCTTAGGTGAATCGGTATCCTTGAAGGCATCTGTCACTGGTGATTCAGTAATCTTGGAGGCACCTTTCATGGGAACATCAATAGAGGACACGTCAAATGAAACTGGCACCAGCTCAAATTTCTTTTGACAAATGCTATCAAAATTTGTGAATTCTGAAGGGATTGTCAGATGCCTAAATTTTGAGACAGCTTCAACACTTCCAGATGAAGAACAAGGAAGGCGATTCAGAAGTTCCCGAACAGTTGCACCACGACTACTATCACACTCGTAATATATGTTTAGCACATGACCTTCAAAAATTCCTCTGGACCATCTGGCTGTACCTGGAAACGATCTTTTAGATACTGTCTTGCTACCCCAACCTTGTTGGGCCTATCTCTGTCTTTGAAAATAAAAGAAGACGGCCACCAGCTAGGCGTATATCACTACATAGCCCTCTTACTTGTCGAATTTAACTAAGATAAAGATCTCCTGCTCGGATTAATATACTACGAGGTATACTACGAGAAAAGATAGTATTCTTCAAGTCCAATTACCGTCGATTACGATTACAAATTTTCAAACAGCACGTAGAATCTACGAGCAAACCAACATATTTTGACTCCTATTAATATTTTCTATGAATGATCCAAAATTAACTTTATAATAGATGGGTAGAGAATGTTCGCTCCCACTAGCTCATCCACTGATCCAGTCACTGAGTTGTGAGCGATAAAACATTAAACTTACCAAGAATAATTTTCCAAACATAAAGTCTGTAAGCGGCTGGCAGTGTAAACCTCTGACAAAATTGCTTCAACTTCTGTAAGTCAACATTTTTATCCTTCAGTATTATATCAAGAGATTTCTTTTCTTCTACGCCTTTTATTCCGACTTTTTCCAAGTAAGTCGAACGAAAATTTCTCTGAACTTCGGCCATAACCGTGTCTAATAAAAATAATCTCTTATAATTCGCTGCATTGAATAAATCGTACCAAAGCGTGTGCGTCACTAAGCATTATTTACCCATTCATATTTTTTGCATATATCTGTATCATAACTTGTATTACATTATACAACTTAAAGTTGTAAAAGGCTGCATTTCAGGAAGTAACTAAAAAAACTTGCATCTGGATTAAGTAAAGTTATGTTGCAATAAAACAATGTACCATTTAAACCTTTCTAAAATCATTTCATTTTGGAAAAGAGTCGTCTGCACGTATTTTACAATGTGTAATTTGTGTACTCCCCTAAGCAAGTCTTATAGATAACTTAAATATCTATAACTACTGAGTCCGGCCAATTAAAAGAAATGATCTATATTTTTTTACCAATATGAGCAATCTTGAACAGCTCGGTGGGTTTATGAAACAGATTATAAAATAACATCAAATTTTATTGATACCCTGATACCAATGTACGGAATATTGAGGCACAGCCTGTTGATAATTCCGGTCTTGATTGGTTATCTACATGTGTGTTACAAAAACTAGTCGAAATCATGGTAATCTTAATTTCTCCCGTTGCCAAAACTTATCAAGACGAGACTTAAAAGTGTTTAGAGTTGGGTTTTTTACCACCTGAGCTGGGATTAAATTTCAGTCGTTAACCACTCGCTGGTTAAACACATTCTGTCTCATTCCTAGTCTTGCTCATGACTTTGCTATCTTCTGGCTGTTCCCTCTGGTATTCGATCCTGTCGCCATACTAAAGAATATATCCGGATCTAACATAGCGATGCCGTTAAGAATTTTGTAGACCTGCAGCATATCACCCCTTCTCCTGCGATGTTCGAGACTTGGTAAATTTAACGCTCTCAACCGTTCCTCATAGCTGAGCCCCTTCAGGCTAGGTATCATTCAGGTAGCTCTTTGTTGGACCTTTTCCACCTCCAGTTTATCACGCCTCAATCTAGGATGACAAATCACGTTCCCGTATTCAAGATGTGGTTATTAGGAGTCGAGTTTACAGTATAACAATACAATTCTAGTACATATGTTATTGATTGTCATAAATACTCATTTTAATAAATTATACAGATTTATACACATAAAATAATGTATTTAAACTTTTTTATCAGGTCATTGTAACATTTAAATGTTGTAAAGAAAACAATTCTTGTTGAAAACGATTACTGGACCTAACAATGTTCCTCGCGTCGCCTTAAAACACATGTAATTATAACATTCAATTCTGAATAGATTCTTTGGAAAATTAAGATCTTTTTTATTCGTGTAATATAATAGACAAAATATTGAACAGATCACTTGGAAGTAGATCGGAAAAATTATTATGATGTTTATGCTGATCGAGATAAATAATTAAATATTTTACTTTAATTATATTAATGATTTGTAGAAAAAGTTTCATTTACATTTTTATTATTTAAATTATTGTTACATTCCTGTGTACCACAATAAACTTAATAACTAAATTAGTATCAGAACTACGTACATACATGTATAATGTCATTTTTTAATCTTCTTTATAGCCCATAGACAACTTGTTAGATAATTCCAACATTTTACTATCAACTTATAAATCACTCAGTGACACAACATGACACCTGTGTGAATTTTGCGTTTAGTGTTGCATCCACCACTTTGTGGAATAGGTTTCTGGTGTGTATTAGAAATGTGTCGTCTCTTGAAAATTTTCAAGGTTGGTTTTACAGATAAATAATGATTATTGTTCAAATCATTCATTGTGTTTTATAGACATATTAGTTGGGGTATCACTGTACAACGCCTTAATTTAATGCTAGTAAGTGCGCTTTATTGAATATATTATTATTGAATATATTATTATTATTATAGTTTTGTCTTCAAGTACAGTGGTTGTTGCACTTCCACCATGGCCTACCTCTTAATAGATTATATTTTGGTCAAAGTGTTTGATCTTGTGTCCTTCTTTACCACAAAATATATAGTCCAGTCTATTTTGTTTTATTTCATCGCAATTATAGCATACTTATTGTGATCATATCATCTGCAGTTGGTTTTCTTTATTGAGGTCGAGAGGTCATGTCCATATGGTAGTGTCGTGGGTGATTTCGTGTTTTGCACTTTCCTCTGAGCAGTATTCCACAAGATATGGCTTAGATCTGGAGCATCATTGTTATTATTTTAAGTTTCAAGTGTCGAGAAAGTTTGCTCGTTCCCTAACGTCATTGATGTATAGACCATCTTCGTGATGATATCTGATATTAATGCTACTATCCTCTATGTGATATATAGGATTATTATTGATAAATACTGTCTTGTCGTCGTTTGAACACATATACCCAGTTCCTCATTAACGGGGTCGACTTTATCATTAATTGATGTTGTGATGTTTCAGTCTAGGTTATATTCTTGATACTTTGGTTGTTTGATATTCGCTCTTCAGTTCCTTCACCAAGACGGCATACTCTTCAATAACTGTAGAAGTAGTCTTGGATGAGTTGACACAATCGTTTCCACTTGACACAAGTAGAATGCAGTCATATTGATTGTTATATTACTTCATTGTCCTTCACAATTCCCCCAAAAGTCTCGGATTTGACCTCCTCCTCTATCGACTCTGATGGCCATAGTACCATCCCCATTGTGTTAGAGGGTGCCGTTCGGAGCATCGATAACTAGGTTTTCTAAAGTGTGTATACCACGTGATCCAAACACTGTTTTCCTCATTATGTTCGCTTTTGACCATATATATATATATATATATATATATATCACATCACATTTTTCCGATCATTCCAATCCAGCAAAATTATCCCGAATAACCGTTCAATTGAGCTGATGCCAGAGACCGGGATTATCACTGAGGTCTGCATATCAGAATATTTGCATAACGAATCGGCAAGATATGTGTGTTTCATCCTTGTTTCGACACCTGGGTCGTACCACAACCCTTTCCCTCCGGTCCGCCGAAAAGAGCGAGTACTGTAATGTGTTTCAGAGGTAGGTGAACATATCGTATACCGGTGACAACATCGTCACAAAAAAATGAAGGGTCACAACTATGCAGCGTGTCTGGATCAAACTTGGGAGGGCCGAACTCTGGAGAAAGAGCTGTGTCAATGCCTACTACCAGATCCACAGCAACAAGTTAGGGATGGAAGCAAGACGGCAGTACCGTGTAGGCGGTGGAATCAGGAGTTAGAGTGCGAGACACACCTTATATAATTCTTGTACCGCCGCCCACTTGCTCGAACGTCATAACGATATTTACACACTGAAGACAGACGATTCCATACGTTTTATACCTTAATACCTTTGTACCAGATCTACGGAGTAGCGATGTCACAGCCTGTTTAAAACTCCAGTCAAGTCTTGTTTTCTATGATATTTTTTATTTCATGGATCATGGCAGATTGTAATGCTCCCTAATCCAATGTTTGTCCGAAATTACATACACTATTAATAGCACTGTTGCATATAGACCTAGGTCAAGGTAACGATCATCACGTAATGTCTGGATCAGTGTATTAAGTACCAGTGTACAGACTGAATAAAGTTAGTTGTGGATCTGGCAGCATTGAATTTGCATGGCTGTGTGACGGTGACCGTATGCAAGTCGCAGGGAACACAACATATTCCTCTACAATCTGACGAAGTCTAATGGTAGTAGATGAGTAAGGTTCTCTATGGCTGCTGGAGGTGAACAGATTTGCAAAACGGCTAGTGGCAGGCGATCTCATCTTGACAAGTTGTCATAAAGTCACATCGTGGAAGTCACAATGGAGGCCACTGATGAGGCTGTCAAGACAGACGACTGACGTTTCGGGTATACACTCACTGTACACTAATCCAAGGGACATTCGTGATCCACAGAAGTTCTGGATTATCCACGATTTCCTCCAGTTCTCAAGGTGGATAGCCCACCCCAGTGCACCCCATGACCACCTTTTGTCATAATGTGAATGTTCTACGGTACTCAATATCCACCATACTTTTTGTCACATTTTCTAGAACGGTCCACTTAAATAACTGAAGCCAGTCATGGAACTATCATCGAAGCCAGTCGTATGTTTATATCCTTGACAATGTGAACCACTTTCATAACTAGAAAATTAATAAAGTCCAAATCATATCGCAGTAATCAGGCTATGGCGTAACTGTCAGAAATGGGTCACGCTGTATCTAAATATGTCTTCTCTCAAGAACTAGGTAATTCTGTCCACATCGAGTTTTGATCAGCATGTTAACAAGTTGACGTTGTTCAGAATCAGAGTTAATTTCTTAGTAACGGTGAGCAATAAATATCAACAGAGATATTCAAATCTAAACAGCCAAGAATTTAATCTTCTAGTATATTATATTATATAGTATAATATTTTCTATCGCAGTTTGGACACATTGATTCGGGTGTTTAAGAATGTCAAGTGACTCCGAGCCTACAGATTCCAGTACAGATGACAACTAGAAATAAGTAATTTCACTGCTGTTAAACCCATCTCATTTATCTCGATATGATTAACTAACAGATCTGAGCAATAGCATGCGAGATACCAGTTCTATGGTAAATGTTTGTATACTGTACAGTCATATTACACTGAAGACCAACAATTAATGTCCAAAATAATAAACACTAGTATGCTCATGGATGAGTACACAAATCCAGGAGAAGATGGATGTATAGATAATCAAGGAGACATATGATCACCCACAATAGTGATAACAATGGTGTTCAACAGTGAAAATATTTAATAAACATTAACATTATATTAAAAATAATATTCATACTCTTATCTAAAGATTCATATAGCAGAAGAAACATGAAATCCACAGACTAATCTCTTTTAGGTGTTTTGAAGTATATTTGTCTTTGCAACTTCCATGCTCCAGAGGTAACATTATTTAAGAATGTAATTCATGGTACAAACAAATAACAACACATTAGTTCCATTACATTTCACTTTAAGACATTCAACTAAGAACGAGTCAGAATAAAAATCTGTTTCAAACTCTTCCTTAAACACTTAAAAGCACCTGTTAGAAAGCATAAATATCTACCTAACATCAATATAGTTGTGCGCTGATAAAAGATTCTGATTAACACTACGTTCAGCCATCAAAGATTTTCAAAATAACTCTTTTTTTCCAAGCTTCAGGCATCAAGTTCACTTGGACTGTATATGACAAGTGTTCAGCCGACGTTTATACATTAGAAGCACTGATCCAGACAACCAACTCAATTATTTCTACTCTAATATCAATGAGGCATTTATCCAGGACAAAGAACTAATTATCGAGCTGAAAGATTATAATTTTAGTTATGACGCAGAAGAACGTTTGATGAGGACACTATTTCCCTCTTCTGAAAATCTTGTTAGCGTAAGCAGTAAACATTTCTTTGGGTAGATTTCCCGACAGTGTGTCTGTTAGTTGCATTATTTGTTTGTAACTTTCCTCCTCATACTGATGGTAAAGTTCTTGAAGCTTTAATTCTTTGTATAACTCCTTCACTTTGGCTACCTTGGAACTATCTTTTTGAGCATAGTTTGCCTATAAACATAAAAATACAGATAGAATTAGGTAAAAGATCTACACCCATTAAAAAGTTAACACATCTTTGAGCTTTGTTTAGTCTTCTCTGATATCTATTGAATCCTAATCTTCAAAAGTATTATTTACATACTTCTAACATGTGTACGAAACACATCTTGGTTTACTACAATCAAATGATAAAAAAACTGTCCCTATTTTATTTTATTCCACACATAAAGTGTCTAACCAGGGCCTCATAAATTTGGTAGATTACATGAGTATTGTTAGATAAGTTCGCAAAGAACTGATGAGGACAAGAGCTTGAGAATGACAATAATCCTGTAACAGCGTAGAGAAGCAAACCTCTAAGAATTTCCTCTGTTCATCATTACACCTCATCAAAGCCTGTACAACGAGCCAGCCACATTTGTTATCTTCAATATCAGTACCAACTTTACCAGTGACTTTCGGATCACAAAAACAGTCCAAATAGTCATCCTACAAACAAAGAGATACAGAAATGTCAAAAGTGGGTAACAATGGTAAATATTACAGAAAGAAGCGAGTACAGATATATTGAATAAATAAATGTCATATAAAAATTAGCTTCAGTTTTTCCTCAAGTCATACTAGATTCTACTAACCTGTATCTGGAAGTATTCCCCCATTTTTAGTAAGATTTCTTTAGCATTTTTATGGTTTTCAGCATCATCAATCCCAACCTACAAGACCAGATTAAATAACATGTTGAGCACAAAAGAAGAGAATGTTTAAAAAGACTGCATTTACCACAAAAACAAGAGGAAATATGCTAAAAAAAGGTTGTACACAAACATAATCCTTGGTTCAACTTGGTACAAGTTTCTGCTGGCAAGACAAACTTATAAACAACAAAACAACTGCAGAGTGCAGATGGATATCCCTAAATGTTTAACTTGTTTTGTTTTTGTTTTAATACCAAGGATATTTCAGATATCATTTCAAACACCTAACTGCTAATGAAAATGTTGGAATTGATAGAAATAAGCATTCAGCCGATTTCTTGCGTGAAGATATTTTGTTCTTCTGAAAAAATCATGCGATACACAAATGTGTGATAGAACTGTTCCAGAAATGTTCTTAAACCTAGATTCCTTACTCATAATAATTTCATGCAAAAGTGTTTCACTTACCATATACATAGCCAGAGCAACTGGTAGGTAAAATGAATAAAAAGCAGTTTTCCACTTAACAATCGCACGGTATCCGTCTAGCGTATAATGAGTGAAATCTACATGATCTGTTGGTGCCATCATGAGATCCAAATTCTGACCAATAATTGTTTGAAGTGTCGTCTGAAGTAATTAAATTATGCAATTAAATACATGTGATTTACAACAGAACTAGCCATCCATACATGGGACAGATAAATCAAATTCTTGATCAATAAAAACCTTTCCAATCCCAATCAAATCCAAATTTATCAACTCCAATTCCATTTTTACCTACTCTGTCTTTACCATGAGTAGGTACTCTGAGTACCTACTTCGAATACATAGTCTAACTAGTTTATGTTTCGAGCAGATGTTCTGAATTAAAAAATGTAATTAATTTGTGGATATTCCTCTAGGGTGAGGCCCTTTAGTCATATGTCCCATGCGTTATCAGTGTTGAAGCCAAACAAACCAGTCATTTACTCATATCAAATGATCCACTTTTTCCATGGTTCACAGCTCCGGTATTATTTAATCTGATGCATTGTACTATGTTGCAGCATATCAAATATACCATTAACAAACTGTTCACTGTATCAGTGAAAAACCAGCATTATATTCTGAGTTATTCCAAGCACAATCATCACCATCACCTTTTGAAAATTCATCCATAGTGATTGGGTGAGAATGTACCTTGTTACCTCCATTCTAGTCAAACCTGGAATGTGTGGCTGTTAAGTGATCTCTTTAAGGAAACATCCCATAGTAACAGCTAATATTGGGATTTGAACAAGGATCTGTTGATTTGGATAACAGTGCTCTAGCAACTGTGTAAAACATGTGCTTAGATGAGCATCTAATAATTCTGGGCAAATTATCTACATAATTGGTTTTTACAGAAGACAATTAATGATGTTACACAGTGCACAACAAAGAAATATAGCTTGAAATTTTTAACTTTCTCTACAAACTGATAGCCATCACTTTCTGGCTAACCGAGTGGCTAAATACAAAACATCTAGTCCAAACTCTGTATGAACAAAAGATCTAACAAAATAATAAAAAAATTAGCAGACCCACTCACCAACACACATACAGAGAGAGAGAGAGAGAGAGAGAGAGAAAGTATTTACAGTAAAATAATATATCATATAACTTGATAAGTCGGTAGTAATAAATCAGACATACCTCGTGGAAAAGCTCCATAATACTGACGTAGTATGGTTTGTCACTGAAGTATTTTTTTAAGATTGTATAGATCGCACTCTCCAGGAAGAGGGCATCATTAATGGCAATCATTCCTACACCAGGCTGTTAAAATAGACAACATTTATTAGTAAAAGTTAGCTACACCACGTGTGATGTCTTAATACCAGACAAGAATATAACAACAACATGTTCGAACACTTTGTGCAAAAAATTGACTAAATTGAATGGTAATAATATTCAATTTATAACAGGAATATTGACCTTTCTGTACCAACAAGGCTGTCCACGTCTCGTTATTGAATCATCCATTATGTCATCGGTAATCAGGAAAAATGCCTGCAGCTAAAGCAAGATTAAACCAGGGATTAAAATAAAATAATCAAGATGGCAAAATGTGGTTAATATTACCAGTCTTTAAAGATGCTCCAGAGTTGTAAATGAACTCCTGTCTTCTCACTGACTTCACACAGAAACAGACTAAATGACTAGTAGAGGTGGTTCATTATTTTGAAGTATCACCATACCTGTGAAATCTTCATACCAATACCTGGCAAAATTGTGAAACTTCAGAGATATTGAAAGACTTGGATTGATACCTAGACTTAGCTTCTACCCAGTAATTTTGGGATATGTATTAAAAGAACCCTCTTGATACTTAGAACATACTTCAGATGTCAAAAGCCTGGTTGATTTTCATAGACTCAGTTCATTTTCAGATTGAGGTCATAAATCCATGTAGGTCAGACGGCATAGCCAATGAGAGGCCGTGGTTTTGAGTGGTCACAGACGGCCATACTGAAAATGCACTAATCAGGTTTTTTATTAGAAGTGCTCAAATTGAATGTAAATGGACACCTACAACACTACAATTAAAACCACCACAGAACTGGCAGCCATTTATGCACTCAGTGGGTGGAGTGGGACCAATAATGATCAATGTGGTCATTGACAGATAGAGTTACTATTCTACACTGCATCACCATTTCAGGTGAAAAATATTAAATATAACAATAATAAATTTATTTGACTAAATATCACATACACGATGATATCACAAAATTATTAGACTATTGTTCATATGGCAGCTAAAGATAGTCAAACTACAGACATGACTGCGTATTTCTAATCCAGTTTATAAATGTCTGGCTTAGAAGTACACGGTTTCCAATACTCATAGGCAGGTCTGTTATTACATACCTGTCTTTATATTTGGTTGGCTTGGGGCTTCACTAAGGTAGCTTCGTAACTGTTTTACATTTACTGTGATCGTATTTTGGAAATTAAGATTCAGGTTGTGAATGATAAAAGGTGTATCAGATTTGTAGATCCAAAGATTATATGCATGATTTCAAGAACTACTAACAATGATCACATCCCACCCAGCTCCCACACCACAGGTTTCACCCAAGTCCGAATGGTTTCACTTTAGTAGTACACTGGTACAACCTTTCTGTAACTAATTTTCTTGCCTGTTCTAAACACTGAATGAGGCTAGATTTCTAAACAACAATCACAATTAATTTGTGTTCATATCTCTTTAAATATGGTTTACATTCCTATAGATGTGATATGTGGCAGTGTCAGTGTTGTGGACGGAGCCTACTATTACTAGTATTACAGGGTTCATACACATTTGGACATCTCAGATTCCAGGACTTTCCATGACCTTCCAAAGATACACCCATATTTCGGAACAAGTGTAACGACTGAATTCTTGTATGCTTATGATTAAAAATATAGATCTATATGTCCAAATTCCAGAACTTTCAAGGACCTCTACAAAAATTCCAGGCCTGGAATCAAAATTTTCAAATTCCCGGACTTTCCAGGTTTTCAAGGACCCATGTGAACCCTGTATTAGTACTATATCCAGACATTTTTATGTGAACCAGCTGTAGTCACTAGGGCCAGCCTTAAAAATAATCTTGTTGCAGGTTACCCAATTGTACGACTCCAAAACCGCTGTGTGGCTGTATGGAATTGTGAAGAAATGAAAAATACATTTGAACTATTTTTTTTCAAGCTCAACTTCTGCTTGTATTTGTCATTTGATTGGTGTTTTGCTTCGATGGCCTGCACGATGCATCAGTACTATCTCAATTTCGGTAATACCAAGTCTTTTTCGGTCATTGAAATATCGGCTTATTTCACTGTGTGCGTATATGGGATGAATTGGCTTGCTTGTGGGGGCGATTATGCATGGTGACTTTATCTATCAAATGATGTTTAAACCACCACAAACATGCAGATATGATTATCTGCACACCGAGGAACATTTTTTTAAAGAAGTGGTTGCGTAGCCAAGCATCGGAACTGTGTTCGCTAGCGCTAAAGGTCCAAGCACTCAATGGGCATGGTCAAACGATATCTGGTCACACCCACCTTTTTTTAATTCATAAATAGTGATTAATAAATGTTAGCAAATGAGTTAATCTTGATATTCAATACGTTGATGGTGGTTTTACATTTATGTGTAATCATCTGATCAATCACGTAAATAAGTCATCAGAACTCATGTGCAGTTTCGTGGTATATTTTCCTTTTTGGCGCCAAATTTGAAGGTCCAAAAAACAAGTGTGATTTGTGCTTTATGTGATGATTGTGAGTTGTTAGTAGACTCCAAAAATTCATTAAGTGAGTCTATATCTGAAACAAGCTTGTAAGTTATATGATATCTATCTAGTCTGAATCATTATTAGCATGCGTCTAGTTGAATGATAAAACACTTCTATAATAAAAAAATTGTCCTAGTTCTATCAATTATGTGGATTGACATACTACATTTTATAAGATGACATGTTAATCACAATCTGGCTAGTCAGTATTAATGTGAATGCAGGGTTCTAGACTAACATTTTGAGTTTCTCCCAGAATTATGTAAAGACATACACTATCAGTTCAATAAAAATGACTTGGCCTTAAGCTAAGTCTTGAGAGTACCAAGTGTAAAACCTCTGAGGTGGTTTGAGAACATCATTCATGACTACAATCAGCAGTACAGCAAATGTGCCAAAATTTTGTCTTAGTGTTGGTAAAAACTACAGACGCTCCTTGATTTGTGGTTGCCTGTATTTATTTTGACCTGACTGACCTTGCATGTGATGTTCAAATATAGCTTGCCTGCATGGCAAATCAACTTGCCCCTTTAAGTTGGACGTATGGTAATCTTGAGCCATGGAATGCGAACAGGTTTTATTTATTGTATATAGATTGGATCTTCTAATTCTATAAGATGACTTTCTGTGGCAGTTTAGTAATATATATATATATATATATATATAATGGTGATGCCATACAAAATCAGAGTGATTCCCACCTGACCACTTCATTTTATATTAATATTTTTTATGTATTAACTACAATGTATACAATGAGCCATGTCACAATTTTTAAGCTTCACAACAAAAAAAACTTTTTTCCGAATTAAACCACTTTGAAGTGTCACGTCATGTGGTATCTAATAATGCAGCTTTCAAAATTGGATCATCCATGCTTCTTATGAATAATCCACTTCAAGCCTATTTCTCATCTTATACACAAACATGTATGATAATAGTGATTACTTACCAATTCCACACACCAGCCTAATATACGTGCCTGTTGGAGTTCATTTTCTGTGACTTTACTAGCCAAATACTTGTATGAATGCACTACGGTCAGCCCTCGATTTTTCTTGCCAAATGGGACATTGTATTCACACACCTGAAGGTTCAGCAAACGTATTCAACTGTAACTAGCAAAGAACACTTACGACTATGTATTTCATTCTTTTTACCATTTTACTTCACAAAATGGAGTCATCTTATATAACATACTCTCAGCTTTCGAATGTTTTTCATTTTTAATCAAGTAAAAATAGACCTAACAACAGCAACAGTAAGGTTTACCTTTTTGAACCAGGAAAGTGCATCTTTAACTTCTGATTGCTGAAGACCATTTTCTACTATATCACTAACAAGCTTTGGGAAGACCTCATCAAATAATTCTAGATCTGTACTTGAACATGTCTTCTTCTTCAAAGGACTGGTAGAATCACCCATCTTTAAATGAACAGACAGAAAGACAGTTATTATCAGTAACATCATTTTAGGAAAAAGTAACTTTATTTCCAGTTTGTACGATTTTTTTACTTTGTTCCTACTATTGAATAAACAAACATTTGTATAGATGTTAAACCAATAGATATTGTTAGTAATGTTTATTAGTTATGTAACAGGATTATGTATTTTAATAAATCTTGTTATCTCTATAAATCAATAAAGTTTGTTTAATTTAACACAAACTTGGATCATAATGCCATATTTATTTGTGGCAACATCATGATCACATCATATGACAAGTTTGCTATTAATGCACTACATTTTGGAAGGAATATAATTCACAGTTCTCTCGATCTTTGAAATGGCAACATCAAATATTTCTTCTGTGTTCTATATATATTATTATAATTATTGTGCTTTACATGGTTCATTACTGCCATAATTATTGTGTTTTACATGGTCTATTCTTGTTCCGTTCACCTTGTTAAATAAACTGTAAATTTAGAACAGAACCATCTAGTTGGGTCTCATTGTCTGTGTTAAACCAGTGACAATAATATTCTGATATACCATAAAAAAAGTGGTTAGAAATGGAAATTGTGGTATCTAAAATGGAATTTGTCTTTTTTCAAACAGAAAAGTAAAATGATGTGTCTCTATCTCTCCACACAATGCATATACACATGTCATAAATTGTCAAAAGCATTTTTTTAATATAAATATTGGCAATGTCAACACAATTGTTTTTTTTTAATGCTTTCAATTATTAAAATGTTATTAATATAATAATATAATATTAAAAGTGAAACATGTGGTGACTAGGGTTTTCACTGACAATGCTAAGAACATGGAAAAGATGAGAGATGGTCTCAAGAAGGATGATCCCTCACTAGTAGTATATGGTTTGTCAGCACACAATCTCCTAGGTCAGGATATCACACCATCTATGATGAAGTATGTTGTACTTGTAGAAACCCTGAAGTATTTCCAAGTAATAATACTGTATTCTAGACTGTTGTCAAGGTAACATAAACACTTAAACAAAAAAGACTTATTTATAAACAGTCTCTTTAACAACAAGATACATTGTCTGAAAGACTTCACAAGGTCAATCACTGGAGTTAAACAGATATAGAATATAATTAATAATAAGAGTTGATACATAGATGGATGCTATGATCAAATTTTTGCAGGATGGTTTTTAAGAACCAAGTGACAGGTTTGTGCAAGTATGTGTTTATATATATAATGCACCAATTGTCTAAAAAGTGGTGCTATCATCTCTTTGATATGATTAATTGATAAATGTCATGTTCCAGTCATTAAATTGATAATATCATTATCTGTCAGGGTAATGTTAAGCCACAAATTGACAAAGAGAAAACTGAATAGTAATACTGAATAATTAATGAGAACAATATAGTATACAGTAATAATAGAAGGCGAAAAGAGGGAATCCATGTATTCATCTCATCTGCACCAATCTTGAAGATTACATACATTGACACAACTGTTTATTTCATAAACGTTCCCATTTATTGTTTCATCATTTGCAAAAAGTAACAGCCATGTTCGATTGGTGATGTTCATCCACCAGAATTAGTGTATGCTTTTCAGAAGTTAGCAAATATAAAGACCAATAAATGAAAGTTCATAAGTGCACGAGCACAAATAAACGTCCACGAAAATGTATTTATTTGTGTATCTACTTTTGTAGTGAAAACGCATTCAAATTATTTCGAAAACTTTGATCTGTCATTTCATGCCATTTCGTGGAAAATGCACTGTTATGAATCCCATGAGTTGGGGTCCAAGGTCTGACACCGTGTTATATCCGATTACATGTTATACTGGTCTGCATTATAATGGGACCCCACTGTACCGATATTTATTTACAACCACACATAACTCGCTACTATATGTATAATCACAAGGGATGAGGTTGCTACTGGGCCAAGGTGTCTGGGATGACATTTACATAGACCGAAGTCCCTGTATACGCTCTCATATATGATATAGTATATATACACATATCATTAGCATTTGGATTCAAATCACAGCCTAGCTATGCCTGTATGGTGTTTCATCTTTCACTTCACCTAACTGATTATCTCTTTAAGTTACTCAAATCTAATTTAATGTGTGAAAAATAGATGTCAGTAATTCTTTTTTTGTCGCATACACAGCAATTATGTAATACTTAGAACAGTAACCACAAATTCAACAATAGGAATCATGAAATATACCTGATATCATAGATATAAGGAAATAATCCAAATTACGGCTAAACCAGAAGCCATGTTCAAAGGCGGGAAGGAGAGAACTGAATTTCTCTGATGGCACATGAGTACTGTCTAGACTGACGTGGCTTATAGTTTCTCTTCAGCATTAATTTCTGAGATGTTTTGAATCATTTCCCTCTTGTCAGGTTCCTTCTGGCTCAAACTGATATGGTTGTATGTAATTCATGATGTGATTTTAACAAGATGATTGCGTTATGTTCTGGAATAATTATTTGCTCACACTTATCAACCGGATATGCTCAAGTGACATCATCATTCAGGAGCTTCTGGTCTCTGTCTAGCTTCAAAATGGCGGTGCCAACAAGCCATTAAAATTCTATTAATCAACATGTTGAAATGAAATATTTAATTCACTTATGAGTAATCATTAATGAGATGACAGTGAAGTGTATGTCCCACACACTGACACACGTAACAGTAATATCATAAATATGATAATTAGATATTATAGAATTAAATATATGTTATTTACTATCACAGTATCATAAATTCCCCACATAACCAGTTATTACTATTAGTGTCACTCTGTAACTTAGTCTGTTACTGTCATAACCTACCCATGTATAAATTCGTTTAGCACTAACTAATAATCTAATACATATATTCATGGCTAAATTAGATGACGCATTACGATGATTAACCACTGTTAACTAGATTCTAGATCTACAACTTAAATTAATCCACTGAAATTTACCTTGGCTTGAGTCTTGGCTCACCGCTTAGTCTTAGACAAAATTCACCAAAGTAGATCTAAAGAGAATCTGAGATGTAGATCAATACTAATTATATTCACCCTTATCTGTTACTGACAGAATGGTTCCCTGAATATTATCAATTATGGCTCTAGACCACCGACATCACCCATATTCTGATTGGCATTTTGTAGTATCACCCGTTATAAAACAATTCTCATTACCGCCTGAACGAGCGACAGCCCCGCCCGCCTGTTTGCATTGGTTCATTTCATTGGACAGTTCTGTAGGACCACAACCGGTATCGTCCAACCGGAGTACGTGAAACATACTTTTATTTGTCAGCTGATTAAAACATACCTATTTAAATAGGTATGTTTTATAAATGTTTATATATATATATATATATATAACGTGGGTGAATATATATACGTGTGTGTGTGTGTATGTCTCCCTCTCTCTCTCTCTGTGTTATATATATATATATATATATATGTGTGTGTGTGTGAGTATATATATATATATATATATATATATATGTGTGTGTGTGTGTGTACTGTGTGTGTGTGTGTGTGTGTGTTTGTGTGTCTCTCCCTTTCTGTGTGTGTGTGTTATTGATATCACGATTATGGCAAAACATATTAAAACAATTTAGTGTATGATCAGATTGGCTATTTTGTATCACAAGTTTTCCTATCTTAGCTGAGCAATACACTATTATAGTGACTATAATATATAGCCGAAGTGGGTTAGAAGGCTTACACCCATTGACCTAAAACTTTTAGGTCAATGGTTACACAAGATTTATTTGTGAGGGTGAAGCATTGACGTAAATATAAAACTTTCAAGTCAATGGGTGAAGTCATTGACCTAAAAGAAAACTTTTATATTTAGGTCAATGGGTGTTTCGGAGGGCGAAATTAGTTTGCTGGCGAAACGACTAAATCTGTTTCCGGTTTCATTCAAGAAACTAGTCATTTATTTGTTTTACGATATAGTTTTTATTTTAACTTGATTATTTATAAAATATTTTTAGCTTGTGTACATTATTTTAATTATGTTATTATAATTAAACCTTGATGTAAGCGTTTGTAATTCAGCATGCAGAAGTAATATTACTACCGGAAGTTTACTTCCTGCCGTTTATTTTTCACTTCGTCTGCTTTATCAGTTTATATCTAGAGTTTCATGTTTTATCTTATGAGGATTTGGAGGGCTATTAAAAGTGTTACTCATATGTAGTAACAATAAGGCTAACAATGGTAATTAGTTAATATCAGTATTAACATAGTTTGTATTACACAATTTATAGTTTTTAATTATTAAAAGACAAAGTTTAGTTAGACGTTATTTTATTCATATTCATGATATTCATATTGGAAGTCATTATAATTATTCACCCGGTTGGCGGTTCCCCAGTGAAGAATTTGTCTCCTTCCCACACGGTAAAGATTCGGTTCCCCAATGAAGATTTTGCCACTTGAGTACCCGGCCAAGATCGATTTTGAGGCCTCGCTAAATTTGAGGTGTTTTCTTGGGCTTGGCCTTGGGTCAGTTGTAACCTCGGACGTCGGCAATTTCGGACTGGTAACCTCGGCCCCATGAATTATAGTGATCTCAGCCTCTAGATATTTATAGCTATTTCGGACTGGTAGCTTGCCTAATATGTTGGTATATACTAGGGATATATGGATGGTGATGACATTAATTTATATGCTAATAAAAGAAATATCTTTAATTACGTGGTGTTCTGATTTAAGTATTATGCATATATAATAAGGTGTTTTAATAAAATTAATTACCAAAGTTTGTTACATGTATAGAGTAATAAGGGTTTTCAAAGATTATTAAATTTGCCATCATTACAAGTAAAATGTTTGTGAATTTAAATATACCATGTTGTGTATGTATTCGTGTTTGCGTATATTCTTTAGCACAAACTCGTAAGCTCAGAGAAACACAAATTATGCGGTTATTACGTCATTATAACCACGCTAACTTTGTTTATTAAAAACGGGTAGGAAGAACAATAATACTTGCACAATAATAATTACGAAGAACAGTACACAACATTCATCCCTCCTAACTTTTGAACATATCCAATCAAAATATTTCGGGTTACATTAGCAAGTATTTATAACGTGATCTGACCATATTTAATATAGTTTTTTTACTTACAGATTTTTTTAAATACAAGAATGTTTCAAGCATCAAACTTTAGTTCATCCCTTGCTTTTGTTATTCATCAGCATCCTGGATCGTCGCCAAATTGTTGTGTAGATATGTGTTCCTGTTTGCTTATATTCTTGAGTGCAAAAATATAATTAATATACATAACAGCATATTACTAGGCCTATATGCCCATTTTTTAGATGTCATATCCAGTTCACCATTTAATTTATTATCTATGATATGTCCCAATGATTAAAAATTACATAATCCAGGGAACTACCATGAATTTATCAATATATTGCATATTCACCTCAATTTAGAGAATATTCAAATATTGGGGAGAATATGAAAATAGCACACGCAGAGCATTTCAACTTCTATGTGCATGCTCCCGATTATATGGACCTGTACAAGTTTATTTACAGTTTGTGTGTTCTTTGATGCTGCTCTTGTGATGTTTATCTACCGTGTTTTATTGTATGGCATGTTTCCCTAATTTTGAGGGTGACAATAAATAAATAATATCTATAGTATTATCAATCAATCAACCAATTTATTTCGAAAATATACATTTTGTGTATATTGTTATTATTGTTCATATAAATTAGTGTTTTATTGTATGACATGTTTTCCTCATTTTGAGGGTGAAAATTAAAAAAAATATCTATAGTATTATTAATCATTCAACCAATTTATTTAGAAAATATACATTTCGTGTATATTATTATTATTGTTCATTATAATTAGTGTTTTAATGTATGGTATATGTGTTTTCCTCATTTTGAGGGTGAAAATAAATAAAATATCTATAGTATCAATCCACCAATTTATTTAGAAAATATTCATTTCATGTATATTATTATTAATGTTAACCCTCTGTTACCGTAGAAAACACATCAATATACAAGTACAAAAACTAAATGTCATAAATCATATATCAATACAAATCTCATATCACCACTAATATATTGATATAAAAGATATATAACAATACAGATAAATGTAATTATATTATTAAATTTTAAAATAAGTTATTCACATGAATAAAATGTAAACCGCATCACCATAATAAATTAATATATAAACAATACCATATGTGATTACATGTTCATTTGCAAAATAATCCATTCATTTATAGGGGGGTGGGTGGAGGTTACCAGTCCTAAATTACCAAAGTCTGAGGTTACTGTAATTTGTCTTCTTGCATTAAGTTCACCAAAGATGACTGTCGAACCATCAGCATCGCAGTTACTGATAAACGTTTAGGCCCAAGACGTCATTCAGTGAAACATTAACGAGTCTCATTTTACAATGACCTGGCTGGGCTTGCCGGCCGCGGAGTGAAGATTTATGTCATTGCACCCCCTTGCTAAAATTAGTGTTGTGTACCAGGCTGCTGGGTAAGCAATTGCTGACACTTTCCTTCGGGATCCGGCTGCTAGATGAATAAGACCGTTTTTTTGTTTTGTTGATCAGGGCTGAAAATTAGTGGTCAACTATTTGTTGGTAAGGGCATCCATTTAATTCAAAATAGTTGCCCGTCAGGCGACCATACAATTTGAGAACTTGTGATACAGCCCAGATTCCAAATATACGCGATATGCGTATTGTGGCATGCAAATCCGAATGTGTATGCGACATTGCTATATCAACCATTCATGTGTTTCGGACACCCTTCTGACCTATTTTTCTTGGGAAAGTCTGCTTGGACACTGAATCAGATGGTTGAATCAAAAAATTTATGACCAGGGCCATAAAATTCTGGATTCTTGGCTACATAGAAAGCTAGAAGACCCTGGTTTAGTGGTTATCGTATAATGACTGTGGTTTGAAGTTGGATTTGAAGGAGGAATTAATTGATAGACTTTTGAAAATTTATATGTAATCTGTATTATTATTGTTCCCTTTGTTAATCGCACAGTCAGACATTTTTTTATTTGAGCTAAATAAAGTTTTGTTCTTGTTGGAGTGTAGACTGTTATTTTGCCACCACTCAATATGGTGGTTGGTTTACAAATACTTCCTTAAAAGATTTAATACTACTTGAAATATACCTGAGAAGTACTCTCAAAGAGTCTGATCCAAAATTTTCTTGGAGTGGCGTATAGCACCCCTGTAGCGTTTGGCTCACTGGCTGCACCACTCCCCTTTCGGATAAGGGTCACTAACTTATTTGCCCCTGGTTGATTCTATGATAGAGTCTAGTTGATACTATGATAGAGTCTAGTTGATACTATGATAGATGTTCTAAATCTAACAATGTCTAACGATCTATTATCAAAATCATACATTAGACTCACTAGTGTATCTGATAACAAGACAACTTATGCCTTAGTCTTGGAAAACTCACGCCCATTTCTCATCTTACGCTGGACAAATTGAAGATTAGATGCATTTTATATACAACTACAAGTGGATATTTGTTGTTGTTTCATGTCTATTGGTGGTGATTAGTAGGGCCCACCTGATAGTAATATTTTATAACTGACCGTTTCTGGAGAGCTAATTTAAAATATATACAAATACAATAAAAGAACCCCTCACTGGTTTTAATATTTATCTGAAAACATAATTAATGTGCACTTGCTTAGTTCTGATTTTACTGTTGAGCTGCTAACAACCACATAATTTGGGGCTATTTTTAATGAAGTGGTAGCATAGCCGAGGATCAGATACCCATTCTCTGTCGTTAAAGGTCTGGGCACTGAATGCACATGTGCTGGCTCCTGATAGCACTGAGCACTTAATGTGCATGCACTGGCTCCTGAATCCATTATCAGGGCACAGCCGCTTATAGGGGGTTTGTTAATTTCATGCAGGATTTACTTAAGGATGTATGGTTGCCGCAGAATGTTTGGCTCTTTATATTCGTATCCGAGCATCTGAAACAAGCTAAAATATACACGCTCAGTGCTTGGCTCTTTACCATCAGCATACATGGTTCCAACCAGAAAGATAGCTTTCAGGTCACTGATAGTGTTGCTTGGCTTGCTGCACCAGAAAAATGCACAATTAGTGGTCGGACCTTTAGCAACCGTGAACACATTTCAGATGCTCAGCTACACAATAACGTCCTATTTTTAATTTTATTCAAGGGTTAGATCTATATCAAGTCCTTTGTGTTTGTTCTTTATTGAAGGTTATATACAAATGTAAGTGAATCTCAACATGCTGTTTCATAAAATTTCACTTAAACTAACATCAATATCACATTGTGGCACACAGTCTCAGTCCAAATCGGTTGTGATTAGAAAACAGCTGCACCATGGAATTTGTATGTCGTCAAGGCATCGGTATTACTGGTAGAGCATTTCTTGAATGATTTGGTAATGATGGTGGGGTCAATTGAATCCCAAGGTTGGGTTTTTACTGTAAAAAAACTATTTTTTACATTACAAAAAACTGTTAATAACCCTAATAAAAAACTATAACAAACTGTAAAAAAACTTAAAAACCTCATTCATTATAACTATTATTTCTACTGGTCATAATGGATGTTGTTCAGCACATCTATGCGATAATGTCTTTCACATATATGAATTTTTATTAACACACTACACAATATTTGACACATTAATGCTAGGAATATAGGAAAATAATGACATTTATTGTTCTTCTGCACACAAAGAGAATATTGTCCATCTGAACAGTTAATAGTCAAATTCAACACTGCCTCTGAGAATCCTATAGCAGAATATCAGCTTAAAAGCTTTACTGTTGCCTAGAAGATTGCACACTTTAGTGTGAATATTTTAGTTGGAAAATATTCGCTCAATTAATGCAGATTCAGATCCATTGAACATTTTTTGTAGTGAACTTGCATTCTGGCAGCATTATTACCTTACTGATGATCAAACTTTTTGTTGCATTTTTCTTATTTCTAATGGCAACATGTGAAAAAAATTCCCATATGGAATTCTGCAGCCTTCCACCTTTATACATTACTAAAGGCTGGATATCACATATTAATCACAGTATTAGTTCAATCTTTTCTATAATTTAAGCCAACATGCAGGTATGTATCAATGTAATATAACACTTATGATCATGGGAAAGTGTAACACTGCTTCAAATGAAATTCAGGCTGGCTTTCTGTACTGAGGCAAAATGAAGTCATATTTTAACACTATGATATATTACCTGGGTAATGAAGTCACATTTTAAAAACATTACAATATAAGTATGTCAGGGATCACAGTCTGTGACAATAAGCAACTGATCTGGTGAGAGTTTAGCCCCCTTGTAACTGGGATATAGAGCATATGCGACAAGGTGCTCCATTGTGATGGTTTGGTTGAAACATTTCTGAACAGATCATGTACTGATGAATAAAAAAAACTGAGGTTGCTGTTAAAGGATCTTTATGCAATTAAGCGATGAACAATTGGATTCCAATGATCCATACAAATTAATCAATTACTGAATCCTGTAATCAGCAGTTCCACGATGCACACATGAATCATTAGTTGTCACCTGTCATGTCTTTTAATGCTTTTTCATTGATAAAATCAAGATGAAATTAAAAGACATTAGCTCATATTTATTGTAATAGTTTGGTGAAAATTAATCATTATTTATTGAATAATGATGGATTACTAGGCAGCGATCTTGTGATTTTGTTCCGACTCTGGCTCTTATTGGGTTGAATCCTATAGTGTTGTGTGTTAAGGATAGCTGAAAATATCTTTCCTTCAGCTGGTAGGAAATATGATGTGCATATAAGTCAAAGTGATTCTGAGAACTCCCCTTTCCCTCCTAAAATATCGACTTAACTGTGAGTATTTATGGTATAATTATTTTCAATTTGTTGCTCAAAACAAATCAATTTTAGTTTCTTCCGTTTGTCCTCTAAGATGTTTGTTTCCTTAATGCTGTTTGAAGTAGTTCCCATGTGCCAGCTTTGGAAATAATTAACAGAGTGTGTTTGCTGTAATCATTTTCCTTTTGTGTAGCTTCAATGGTCGTTCTTTGTGTTGCCTCATTTACTGTTCCGTTCAATTACACACACTCACATATTTCGATAGTAACGACATGTTTTTGTGATCACGTCACTAATTAGAGCATCGGATTAAATAATCATGGTGGTTATCACGATTAGGTTTGGCTTCGAAAGACAACGGAGAAAACACACCTAATAAATTTGCTTATTGTTCATGTATTCATTATTAATGTTTAAAAACAATATTATTGTATTTTCCCCTAAATTATGCCAAATATACCTTCCTTTTTACTCTGATTCAACGTATAAGTAATTTTGGTGTCACTTTCGGTGTAAAAAGAGGGGTGACATGAGTATATACAGTATGAGACTTGAGAAATTAAAGCAATGGCTCACAGCAAATGTCACAATGTAATATTTGAATATTAGGTATATAGAGTGTGCAGTTCTTGTGTAGGTTCAATTTACGTTGACAAAAACTCTAGACACACCCAACTTGAGAATCTGGCATTCTCTGTTGACCCCAGCACATTTTTGCTTAAACTAATTTTTTTGGGGGGGCTAGTAAAAATATTTATTGGGCCAGTGAGAAATTTTGTTAGGTTAGTGGATTTAAATTTTATTGGCCCAGGGAATAGTGAGATGTAGAAATATTGTTCTTGTCTTTTTATATGTATCCTCATCTAAGCTGTAATCACCTGTCTTATTCATGATCCTGACTAACTGCTGGAACAGTTCTAATAGAGGATCCAGAAGATGATCTCTTGGCGTAGTAGCTCTCCTTCTTTTCTTTGTGGGTTTAAAGACAATTATCCATGTTTAACTGTAAGAATTAACTTGTGCTTTCAGATTCGTTTAAAAGCCTTAACAGGATATGAGAGTGATGAAAGTCAAAGTGGCTCAGTTCATAAGCCATCTACTAAGGAAGCACAGGTTTGTTTATGTGTTTGATTATTATTGTATTAATAATAATGTTATTGTCTGAAAATCAAATTTGTGGGATTGGAGGGATAGCATGTATCTGTGAGTGGTGTGGCATGATTAGAATGTTTCTACCATGTGGAGTAATTATCTGTGTATTTATGCAGAGTTTAGAAATACCTTTGTACCCTGTATTTTATTGGTTGATATCAACATTGAAAAAGTTTTTTACATGTATGTGATCTGTAAATATGGTTCAGTTCACATTTTATTTATAGTTAAAGTATATGTTCTCATTACTTTTATATGAGGACTGATGTTGAGATACTCTAGTCTTAGAACTGATTCAATATGAGGTCTGATGTTGAGATACTCTAGCCTGACTGATTTAATATGAGGACTGACGTTGAGATACTCTAGCCTAACTGATTTAATATGAGGACTGATGTTGAGATACTCTAACCTAACTGATATTAGAAAAACTATTTTTATCAGATTGATTAATGCTTGTACTTTATTCATTTGGCACCCCAACAGCATTGAATATATACATTTTAATATGTTGTGTTTGTTTTTTAATATGTCCATACTTAATATAAATCAAATACATATAACTACTGTGTGTACATATAACCAAACATCTTACCCAAATATTAACTGATTCCCATTTCTACTGGGTAATTAATTTACCAGTTTTTTCCATTTTCCCTATGCTTATCATTATTTCTGCTATACATTTTTACTATGGGTAGGTTAGAAATGTATTTCTATTCAGTACTCTTGAGTGCTGGTTTATGTATGTGATGCTTTGTGTGGTTTATTTGGTGTGTGTGTTTAGTATATTTGTGTATACTGTGATGTGGTGTACTTCGATAGTGATGGTGTTGTGTGGATATATATATGTGCAACATTTTATTTTGTATGCTGTGGCTAGCTTGTATGTTAAGTCAGATTAACTTTTTATTAGCAAATGTATATCTATATATAACTATTTTCAGGAAGCTGATGCCTTTTCCTTGTATAACCAAGCATTATTATTGGTTAAAGAAGGACAACTTGAACAAGCAAAACAAGTTTTCTTTGAGCTTTTGGAATACAAACTATTGAAAGAGGTATTAATATTTATATACTCACAAACTAAGCCACTGCTCTATTATAAAATATAATTACATTGTTCTTCAATAAGAAATATGCTTATTTTACTTGACAAATAATGTTATATTATAGTATTAATATTATAAACCTGCTTCTGAATTAAAACCATAGTGCACCATAAAAAGTAGTTTGTGTGTATTTCTAGATACAACTCGCATTACAATTAGCTTAACATACAAATGCTTTTACAAATAGACAAAACTTTATCCTAAATATTAAAAGATACTTGGTACAGCAATATTATTCTGTAAAAGTTAGATTCACGGAACTTGTGTCAAGATAAATCCATCTTACTGTTGAAACAATACCAGTTGTATATAGACACTTGTCATGTTAAACATGTTGATAAATGAAGTTAATTGTTAGTCTATGTCACATGGGAAACTTTTTTCTTGTAATTAGTTTCTTACCTTTTAATTATCAGGCAATACCACTTACCAGCATTGATGAAGGTCTAGTACATCCTGGATTAGTCCTCAAGTATTCTGTATATAAAAATCTTGCTACCATAGCTCTGCAGAGTGAACAACTGAAAGATTCACTACAATACTATCTCCAGGTAATCTAAAACATTTAGTGTTGTATATGTGTGTTAGTAGATAGTGTCTAAACATCATTAATAATATTGGTTTATTATACCTGATAATTTGGTGTTCAAGTTGGAATACATCATCAGAACATATCAGCATGCCAGTCACTGCAAATGTAGAACATTCTGCAGATTATTTTATTTGTAGTACTTAATCCATTTATCTAGTTTTTATGGGTTATACAGCATTCAGAATCTAACGTACATATTCGCATATGTCAAACTTTTTATACTCCGAAATCGCCACCAAAATCGAGTGCATCTTATATACGCATCCTACCAAAAGGAAAGGTAATATTTGGCATAATTTTGTTTTTCAACATTAATAATGAATATATGAACAATAAACAAATTTATTAGGTGTGTCTTCTTTGTTGTCAAATCCAAACTTAATCGTGATAACCACCATGATTATTTAATCCGATGGTCTAATTAGTGACGTGATCACGAAGACTTGTTATTACTATCGAGATGTGTGAGCATGTGTAATTGAATGGAACAGTAAATGAGGCAATGCAGAGAACAACCATAGAAGCCACAGCAAAGGAAAACGATAACAGCAAACACACTGTTAATTACTTCCAAAACTACTTCAGGCAGCATTAAGGAAACAGCAGCAGGCAACCTGTAGCAGCCGTTGTTAACTATCATCACACAGTGGATAAAACAGCCTGGGATTAAATCGACCCCACCATCATTACCAAATCATTCAAGAAGTGCTCTATCAGCAATGATTTAGATAGCGCGGAAGATGATGTAATGTGGGTTAAACAGTAGGACAAATCTGACACTGACTCCGAAGAAGGCGATGACATGTATGATGACACATGAACAGATGTTCAGTGAAGAGAGTGATGATGATGAATTTTTTGGTTTTGAATCAATATTGCTGATTTTAGTGCGTCTTATATGTGGGTTTGACTCCAGGGAGTATATTGGTCTTATACACAAGTATATACAGTATGTAAATTATTATTTTCTGTACAGATCAGTTCATGTTACAAGTTTAGTCCAAATATGTTGCTAAATGTTGTTAATTTTCAACTTTTTCTTGGCCTTGAGATTAAAGGTGTTGAAGTTTTCTAGACTATTTAAAACTATCAACTATATTAGTCTCCATTTGTTAATAGATTTCATGAGAAAATACAAAACTGTGTTTGGATATTTTTGAATTATTTTATGTGTTTTGTTTACTTTCACATAGAAACAAGGTTTGTAAACAAGTGTTCAGAATTTTGAGTAAACCTACTATACTTTAGTGTATTAAACACCAAAACATATGAGGGCAGGTAGCGTGCTGGACCACAGATCGCTACCACCCGTATTCGAATCCCGGCGTGGGCATATCTGAAGGTTGTTTCGTCTTTCACTTCGTCTCATTACCTTTGGAAGTCGCTTGGCGCATTTAGCCTACCTTGTGCACAAAAGTGGCTGTAAAACATCAATCATCATCATCATCAACAAAAACATATGAAATATAAAGGATGTACCTGAACTAATCACTGCCAATGCTATGTTGAAGTTTGAATCTGGAACCTTCACACTATTCTGATAATCCATGGAATTAACCGAACCTCCTGTGACCTTCTAGTTGAATGAAATATAATTATATTATAATTATGAACTTTTCATTGATGTAAAGCAGCTGGATCATAATATTTTAAATGGTCTCATAAAATTACACAACCGCCTCCTGGTGACTTATTTATAATCCAGAAAATAAACGTTCAGTCATGTACAAGATATTTCCAGTTTTTACTTGAATTCTTATTTTTCCAATGCCAAAAATAAGGTTTTTGTGCTTAGTATAAATCTAGCTTTATATATATATATATATATATATGTGTGTGTGTGTGTGTGTGTGTGTGTGTGTGTGTATGTATGTATGTATATGTATGTATGTATATCATTTAAGTTTGACTGAGTGAGATTGTTAAAGAGCACTCTGTTGAAAAGGTTTGAGCAAACCTGGCTAAGCTCACACAAATGGAAAGTGTCTTATTTATGTTAATCATTAATACTTTATTCAGTGATAATATGTTAATATTTAGTCTGAAGTCGTGTATTATATTTTCAGTATTAATAACATATAATCTATTGGACATGCATCATTGATTCTACTGATAAATCCCTTCATCATTAGTTAATGAGTATTGCGATATGTATATTTTAAAATTTTGTCATGACATACAGCGAGTAAAATTGGATAAACTGACATGCTTTGTAATTGAATTTTTTTGTTACTGTATGTTGCTATATTTTACAAGATGTCCCTATTACTAAATGAACTGAATGTATCTGGTTATTTATTACTGTACCATTCTATGTTATTTGTTACCACATCATGTTGCTATTGGTTACTATTATACCAGGCAGTTACTATTGACTCTACTGACGTTTCTGTCTGGTATAAGATTGGCACCCTGGCTGTCAAGTCGGACAACATATTCCTTGCCAAACATGCATTTCAACAAGTAAGTTAGTTCTCTTACATAAGTGCATGCTATTGTCATTTAAGTGATCATACATGATTCACAGAGTGCAGAGTGTATTTTTGTTCACACAAATACACACATATGCGTGCTAACAAACCAGACTTTAGTGGAATTGTAGATTTAGCAATTTGGATCATTAGCACCATTTTTGGTTTTAATTAGATTTTCAACATTTTCATGACCCTGCTCAACTTTATTTCAGTTTTTTTTATATACACATATATGCATCTGCATTTTTGATTATTTAAATTTCATTTATTATTATGACTGGATAACATTGTTATATGTGACCACGTTTACTATTTGTTGACAGTGTCTCAGTTTAAATCCCAACCACTGGCCAAGTCTGGACAGTCTAATTCCAGTGTTATTTGCACTCACTAACTATGAAGGTAAGCTTTTAAAAGTTTCAGTAACACAAGTCCTATGTTATTGTATCAGTTAGCTGTGTCAGAAGTTTATACTTTTTATTTTGGGTAATTTTATATAGAACAATATTATATAATATTTAATTATTATCTGCCAGTTTATCCCTTTTTAAATTTTTATGTTATATTATTTAAAATATTAATACATTGATCCCTCTTGTTGTTTAATTAAATGTATATTGTTATTATTATGAATAGAGGTTGTGTAACATTAGCTAAACCTGTAATATTTTCATCATCAGAAACTTTTGATTATTACATATTTGTGTGGTCATTAATGGAGTAGATTTCATTGTCATCAAGCACAGCCAAATCACTTAGTGGCCTATATTACAATATTATGCATTTCCATGGAAATTATAATGTCGTTTCACATTAAAATGCATGTTTATTCAGCACCTAGCAATTTCCAACAGCTAGTATAAAGTGATAAGCTATTATTCCATATGGAATTGAGATTTATATTGATTACTGTGATATCATTGTTATATTCCAACAGAATGTTTGGTATATATAGCTCAGGCATTGGAGCGTGATTCTGGATATATCGAGGGTAAAGCTTTCCTCCATCAGATCTTTGCTGAAGAACCAAGCTTAAAGAGATATGCTATAGGACTATTTATTAACTGGTCAGTTCAGTTGTTGTAAGAGTAATAGTAATGGTTGATGTTTGTAATATGTGTTCATTACTCTCTAACTCCCTTTGACTAATTTGTATATGTAAAAGTAATGGTAAACTATAGTTACTAATTTTAAACATCTTTATGCATCCATTTATCCTTTTATGCCCAGCCATAAATTAACATCTTGTGTAAGTGAATGAATAACATGTGGAGATTAAGTTTTGCTCTTGATAAACTGCATTTCAATGTGATGCCTTACTTGTTAACATCAGATATGCTGCAACACTGGGACTATGTAAACCACTCCTTAAAACACATCTGTTTGACTTTAAATATTTAAATCTGATCAGTTTGTTCTGTGGAAATGAATATTCTTTTCAAGCTTCTTTTCTTCTTAAATTAGAATGGTTTTAGCTAGTTTTTGTACTATTTTAAATGTAATTCCAAATTTAGTAATGTTTTTCTTGTGATAAAATAATCAGATTATGACATCTGTTATCTCAATGAAATTCTTTCAAAGTGCAAAATGTTTATCAGATTTATTAGCAGTTGATTTTGTAGGCTCTGAATCGCCACCAGGATGTGATGTCAGCAAGTTGATTCTGGCAACCATGGAAGCAATCTGCTCACATACTATCCAGGCATAACCTGTTAATTGCAGTGTATATGTTTGTTTATTATTGGATATATTGGCATCAAATGATATGGATGTAGCCTACATCCATACATCATGTAGGGCTTGAAGGGTATCTTTATGAACCCGAGAAAGCAGACTATCCAAATATCAATCAAAGTGCTAGTGTTAGTGAGCTCAGTTTGGATACCGATGGTGAAAATGTTAATAATTTCCACGATGGATGTACAAAAATGTTGGCTGGAATGTGGTCAATGACATTGTGTCAAACTGAAAATGGATGACAAATATTATTGTTGTAAAGAACATGAACTATTGACTGATAATAATGGAAGATATTGAATGCTTTACGAATAAAAATAACATAAATCAATATGTAGCTGACCATTCATCACTGGAAATGGCATTTATTGATACCATGATAAAAAAACATGTTCACAGCCCATCACCACAACAACTCACAAACAGGTAGGTATGGGGGGAGTCACTCCTACACCATTAGATGAACCAGCTACGAACAGCAGATTAACTACAAGAACTGCTTGTAATTGGTCCATTAGCAGATTACTGATGTAAATGCACATGGCACAACACTTGAAGAAATGGTATTAAATCACACTCACTATTTATCCATTTTAGAACAACCATAAAACATCAATCATCATCCAACCTTTTCCCTTGTATCTTCTCAAATTAGCACACTCTGCCCCTTACTGACATCAGCTTGATGTTTTCTATGGATAAGTATGGTTGGAACAGCATCCTTTTCCAGAATTCGTCATTGTGGTAGATCAGAAACCTTGTTTACTTGATCAAATTCATAGCAGGTGCTTTCAAATGTGTCTGCAAATGAATTGCTACCAAATGGAAACGTTTTAATCATGTATCCAGTTTCAGTATTATTTACCCACTGTTGTGCAAAATCCCTGCATTCAATATTACTATCCATAGGCACTCTAAAGTAATGTCTTCCTTTATTTTTGGCTTATTATTGGTGCAACTCCAAACTTTGCATTACGCTATACTATATTGTTTAGTGTATCGTTGCTACATTGATTTTCCCACCATTCAACATGCACTCCTGATTGCTGCCAGGGACATGGAGATTGCACAGCTCCTGGAATCAACTTGCTGACATCACACAAGGCAAATCAGGACCAGGAAGAAGGCATATGGGCTCGTTCAGTTTCTGTTTTAGTGCAATCATACATGAAATATCTCAAGAATACCCTTGTTATAGCAATATAGTAAATTTTGACATAACTAATATGCTAGATCAGAATTGTTCGTACTTTTTAACCACGGGAGGTACCCTTTAAATTATAAACAGTTTGTTATGATATTTATCACTAAAGTATACTTCTCAGTTACTACTATGATAATAATGTATGTGTTGTTCCAACAACTGGTTGGCTCTTTGTTTTATGTGTTTCAGCTCTGATTCTATATACGATGAAGAGAGTGATACTGAAACAGCTGAGATGGTGAGATTCTAAATAAATTTCATGTTAGTTTTGTAATCTATACTACACAAAATAGCTACAGTTGTGGATAACTCTGGTATTAAAAGTTACAGCATAATCTTTTAAGTGCTTTGTTTAACTTTTTCTATATATATATATATATATATATATATATAAATATATATTATAAATTTATTGTTTCAGTGTATAGAGAATGCCTTGGGATTACGCCATAAAAGACAACAGTTAGGTCAGAAGCCTCCAGTACCAAGTATTAAACCTATGCTGGCCAGTCCCATAACAACGTGTGTATACATATGATATTTAACTTGTAATAGTTAAGCTATTGGTTATTGTAAAATAATTGTAATTTTCTAATTTGGTGTGTGTTAGTATATTGGTTTTATCTTCTATATCCAGGTGGATGGGTCTTGGTGAGTTACTTCTTGAGATATATAATAATACAGAGAAGACTTTATGTAAAGATCACGCTCAGGACAACAAAGATATTTATGTAAATATGATCTCATTTCTTATAGTTATACTTATATCACTTGATACATCATGGTTATAGTGTACCGGCCATTAAGCTGAGACTTTGTGTCAACATTTTGACCCTTATTTTGGGGGGTTGGCTTAATGGCCGGTGCCATTTCAGTGTCAAGAAATCCAGTCATCGAGGGATGACTGGATTTTGATTTAAACTCATGCAGTCATGGAGTGAAATTAGAAGTGAAACAAGTTGATGATAATTATACATGGCTTTATAATGAAAATCAGTATTTAAATGTAGAATTATTAGATTTTTAAAATTATGGATAAATGTTGTTGGACTCAGTAGCGCATTTCACGAAGGCAGCGTCAGTAACAAGACAACTCATACCCAAGACATTGTGTACCCAAGAGCGTCGTATCTCATTCGTTTGGCGGCATAGACATTACTCATAAGGGTGTCCCTCACATACATATTTTGTCTGGACATATTTATAGATCTACTAATAACGGGATCATTACTGATTAATTAATTTATTTTCAATAGAGAGTTAGTTACTAACTGACCGTATATACCAGTAATTTACATTGTCTCGGTTATTGTAGCATTAGTGACCAAAACGTACCATCGAAGGCTCAGAGTCAGACACAGTAGTAATTGACAATATGTCTAATTATTTCTAAGTCATTGACTTCATATGTGGTTCATTGAATGTTTAATCATGCCGTTAATTTAAGTTTGAGGTCCTTCGTATGTGCTAACAGTTGTGTAAATGATCATTATAATTTGCCTTGATCTATTAACAGTATACAGAACACATTGGTACGAATTATGAAAACAAAACTATTTCTTGCGTTCAAAATGTCACCTGGAAATACTGCAGGGAAGAGTTCAGGTTTTTAGGTCAGTTTAATGGACGCTACTACCATAAATCGTGATATTTTAGGCCTGAAAAAGGACTTCGGCTTAATGGTCGGGACCTACGGTATTAACAGGGTTCTCACATAAACAGGGAAAATTAAAGGTGTCAAAGAAACTTCGGGGTTTATTTCCAAATTGTTAGAGAAATCTCGGGGAGTTTAAAAGAATTATAATTGTCAATGATTTTTGGTTAATTATCAATAATTTGTTGTTGATTTGTTGTAGAATTTCTTTTCATATCGTAAATCCACATCATCTGCACATTTAGTTGCACCAAATAATTTACTTTCTGTAGAGCACAATGTTGTCGGATTCCAGTGATGTTGAAGAGATTGATTCCAAAACAGGAATCTGGTGCTAGCAATTAGGCACGGACAATGCACCTGTCCTGTAGTTCTTTTTAGTGTCTTATGTATGGAAAGTTTTTGTTTTCTCAGAGGTCCTGTTCATTTTGATTCATGGTTTGGAATAGGCCAGAAGCACGGCTGTTCACCATAGTTTGTCAAGAAAATGTATTGTTGACTGAGTTATGGATGCCTAAAAATATCAAGATTTGTTTAAATCTTAGTTTAAATGCCCCTTTTTTGTAAACCTAGACTGAACCAATCTAAAGATGATTTGAGGATTTATACACTGGAATTATTATCTGTCACTTGCAATAATTGTATGCATATTTAGGCGTTTGTGTGTGTGTGTGTGTGTGTGGACAAAAGCAAGCAAAAACAGCTCTCCATTTATCAGATGTCATATTCCAGCTACAAATATATGCTCAGTGTTTGTTAAAATTTTTCAGGGCTTCAGTCAACAAGTTGATTTAACAATTCTGGCTTCATCACACATACAAGAACCAAGTAATGATGTTGAGGTACATGACGTACAAGAACAAGTAGCTGATAGCCAGACACCAATGGACACTGATACTGATCAGTGTCAGATGGTTGCCTCTACTGATACTAAGATCAGTCAGCCAGTTACAGCTGATACTCCGAGTAAGTGCTATCATCTTAGAGTCTGTATGAGTAGTGTACCTCGTGTGGTAATATTTTCTGATGTATTATGTGTCAGTATCTTTCGATATCTAGATTAAATACAACAATTAGGAGACCAATAATGAAGTCTTTTATTAGTTTTATTGAAAATTTCTGCCAAAATTTGTGAGCTATTCAATTTCCTTCCCAGCTGAATATTTTATGTTGTATAAGCTACTGTTCATGTGAAGAAAAGTTGTATGGTCTGTTTGGACATGGACTTTACTAAATACAATTAAGAAGTTTTATGGTACACTGTTAGATAATTGGCTTAATTGTATTAATTATATGTACTGATCAGGTTATTATCCCAGGCCAGTTTAAGCACTTTTTTATTACAAGAATGATTTAAGAAGTTATTTCCTTATAATTTATAGTATAAAAGACTGGAAGAAGCTAATGAATCACTTGATCTTTCAACGATGTTGGTATCCCATAGCTTATTGTAAATCAGGGGTCTGTTAAGAGAAAATTAATTATAAATTTATTATTGAAAAAATTGTACTAAGTAATTAAATTAAGGCTACTTTTGATAAACAGTTAGGTATAACAGTGTCTCTGCTCACAAATATATATTTGTATCTCTTAGATTAATTATAAATTTCCACACACAGACAGGCAAACACACAAATACATACACACTGTTTAAATATGTGTGTGTGTGTGTATATATATATATATATATATATATATATATATATTTATTTATTGTTATGTTCTAATTTATATTACTAATCAATAAATATCTCCATTATCAGGTAGCAATGTTCATGTTTCTGATACTAATGTGACACCTAGACGTGGTAAAAAAAGAAAGAATCAACCAATGGGAGAAGATTATATTGGCAAACGTCGCTCAGCAAGGGTAAGCCTTTTCATAAATTAAAATATATCTACAATCTACTCATAATATACTCTCATAAAATTGTTTCTGTTTTTAATATTTCTAGTTATATGTCTAATATTTTGAGAATGACTACTTAAATTATTACATATGTAAGTTTATTGGTCTTTTGGTCGAGTAATCAGAGCATTTTTCATTATACATAAAATGCAATGTTAATTAACTTTATACAAGTCAGTTTCTTATTTTATATAATTGTAGGATAGACTCTTTTGTACCCTAGAAAATGGTTTTGTTACAAACACTAGTTGTTGTTATGACATAATTGCAAACAGATGTATTACCATCCTGGGCTAGCTGTTTAACATATTGTCATGGCTAATTATGACATATTTTACACTATACCTGTCCTAATTATTATTTCAGGTGAGGAACACTGCTCACAAGAAAGATGAAGCAGTTGATTATCATCAGCTTCTGTCTAAGTTCCTGCCAATATCATTACTGTAAGTATATTATAATTAGGGGAGGGTCATAATATTTATCCTCTCGTCTGAAGTACTTGGTATGCTGAAAAACTAAATCAAAATATAGGAAAAACTATTGCTTATTCGTTTACTTAAACCTTTCAGTATACAGACTTTTCTAAAAAAATCAACCTTATGGTTATTGAATGAAAGCTAAAGTGCCCTTGAACGGTGTCTATGGTTGGGTATTGCTGTATTTAATCTTCTGGGCTGTGCCAAATATCATTTAAAAAGAAACAAGCTTGTTTTGCAGAAAATCTTTCTGAAACACTTCAAATTAATGGCATTCGTTATATGTAAAATTAAATGAAAATGTTTTCCCAACTCAGACCAGATTACGACAAATAATTTCTTTTAGTATCACCTTTTACATACACCAAATTTTAAATTCTTTTAAATGTTGAGGTGTATCGGTTATTAATATCAAATCAGAGGCTGTGATGGCTGAGAATTATGATGTTCCAGCTAGCACGCTGTCAACTTAGATGAAACATGATGAATCTCTTAGAAAAAAGAAGATACCATATAAATATCTTAATATTATTGGAATAATCTAGTGAGATGGCAGTATTTGTGTCATAATACATGCAAGCTGCTAATCGTAGCATTCCTTTATTAGAGGTCGCAGCTCAACTCAACTTTTGTCATAATAGTTTACATCACAAATAACTAAAACTATGGATTATTCAATGTGTTTTTTGCATATTTCATCACATTATAATGAAGAAGCCTTCACTGTCAGAAATTGATTTTAACCTTAAGTAAGGAATGTCTTAATTACATTGTGTATACTTATTCACACAGTGAAGTTCAAGACATGGATGACGACAGTGGTGGTCCTCTGCCAAGCACCGTGATAACTAATAAACCTGTGCCAGTGACTGAAGACCTTGTACATCCTCATAAGAGTCTCTGTACAGATGAACAGCAAGAAGTAGAGGAGTTTATCAAAGGACATGAGAAGAACAGTGGCATCATTGATTTGCTTCAGATCTACCTGATAGAGTTAGCTAAGAGAGCAGACAGACAGTGGTAAGCCTAATGTTTTCCTTTGGGATGGCAGGACCAGAGTCTGTCCAGAGGGACCATCTATATTTATGGACAAAAAAAATCTGGTTGTAGGGGTTGTTCTATTATTAGAAAAGGTTTTTGTATTGTTCATTGGCTTTCTGTTAATACTCTATGCTCTCTAATATCTGCGCAACATGTCAGACTGAGACTTTGGGTGTGTATGTCATAACATCCTGATTGGATTCAAGATAAATTATAATGTTTTTTAAATATTTACTGATGAGCTTGATAAATGGACACAGCAATGTTAGTGGTCCTCTTTCATGATAGTTGCGTTTGTCAGAGGAGATGTAGAGAAACCAATCTTCATGGTAGGCGCTATTTATATATTTGTGTGTCTGTCGTCATTATTGATGATGGGAGGTACATTTATTGTAAGATAATGGAGATCTCTTAAAATCACTACAGTAATAGTATGACCCCCCCCTGATGGCGATATTAGTTTCAAATTTAGCATTATTAGAAAATTATGCAAAGTAGGACATGTGATACTTGTCATCCATATCTAAATATGTTGATTACAGCCTTCAAATAATTTGACTCAAAATGGTAAATTGTTGTTTTAATAGATGTATCAGGAAATTGTTTCTACCTTGCAAGTTTTCTTTCTCATAATTATTTGTTAAGCAGTGATACCAATTGATACTGATTGATTGATAATATAAAATATATACACCTGTGATTATTGGCATTCAATTAATTAGCCTTTCTCCTTATTGTATTTTTAGCTCTGCTTTTCATTAATACAGGTTTTTGTTTATTTTGTTATTTGATGTTTAGTTTTTGTTTCATTCTGTTTCAGGCCTCCCGGATTATCTAAGATATATGTTGAAGCTTACACAAAAGTGAGAAAACACTTTGAGTATCCTGACTATCTGTGGTAAGTAGTATGACTGCCATATGATGAGTAATCTGACTAGTTTATCCTTTGAGTACACTACCGAGCTTTCATAGTGTAAGCTGGCATATTTTGACTAGAGTACTGGCCAGTTTACTCTAAATATTCTGTATATCAGCAGAATATATTAATTATTGATGTTAAATATTTATGTTTTATTGGATACAGTAAAACCTATACTATGGTACAGTTACCTAGATCGTTATTTGGCTGCTTGCAACAAATAATTACCGAATTTCTGGTAATCCTTGGACTATCGGACTACAGCTATTTCAACCCCTAAATTATAATATAAAGGTCCGCTTTAACTCAAATAATATCCAATCCCTAAAGTAATATTTGCGAGCGTATTTACTGCTCAAAACCAAATTAGTTATCTAACTTTTAACTTTTGAGATAGCTTCAATGCTGACTGTTAACACTGATATAGTCAATTTGATCTATTAGTATTGAGTAATAAACAGTTTTCCAGAAGTGTTTCATTCACATCAGTACTTAGACACTGATAAGCTATACCAATACTTCGTAGTCCATGTGTGGTATGGTGATGTATCTTGCTGCACTCCTTCATATCACAGTCTGAGTGTACTGTCTCGGTTGTATGAACAATTGTGTCTAAGATATTGAGATTCCCTTCAGAGTCCATGGTATGTTCTGATGGGTATAAGTCCTATAGAATATCTTTAATCATTATTATAATTTAGTGCTATTTCTTTCAATTCCTTTAAATATCAACACTTTCATTTGTAAAATGGAGTGATACTATTGATAGTTCTGTCATAACACTGGTAAGTATTTTCTGTGTGTTAATAAGATATAAATTTATAACCATTACTTTTATAATCTCTTGTCATCTCTGATTTCCCATTATGTCTTCATTGTGTAATAGATAAGTCTGTATTTTATATTGCCTAAAAAAGAAATATTTTTGTATAGTGACAGGATTATACCATTTGAACATCTCTTTTATGCTTCCAATCTTCCAATCCTTTACAATAAACAATTTTTACAACAGTACAACCCAGTTGGTATCTTTTATACAGTTAATCTCACTTAGCTTAAAAACCTGGTACAGTACGTATATATATTTATTTATAATTCAGATGCATTCATTTAGCATTTGACAGTGATAATAGTTAAATATTATCAAGTACAAAAATAGAATTATATGGATAACATAAAATGTCAAAATCTTTGATGAGGAAAAGAAACTTCTGGCACAACCAGATAATATACAATAGTCAACTCATATTTAAAAATAAGTTATATAACCAGTAACAGAATAAAATTAATACCTATCACTGATTGGCCATCACTGATTACGTTAATATAGTTCATAACTTTGTACAAAAATACTTTTAACTCATATAGTTATAAGTTGATGTTCTAAAACATTATATGACATAAAATGTGACTTAAATAAGATATGATTTTAATAAAGAGAACGCTTGTCTGATAAAGACACCTGAAGTTAGATAACATGACCTATCTAGTTTTACACAGAAATATGTATATATATATATATATATATATATATATATATATTTATACACACACACACACACACACACACACACTGTTGCTAATAATGTGTTATATAATATAAAATATGTAGTCTGGTTGTGTGTGTGTGTTGTGTGTGCACAAGTATTTGCATTTAGATGGACTTATAACTGCACATGTTTATAATATTCCTTATGCTTTTGTATGACAGTAAGGAAGCCCCCGATCAGCTTGTTAGAGACCTTGCGTTGGTAAGTTTTATTTATTTACTGTCCAAAATATCTAATGACAATAATTGATTAATAACATACAATGACATTATGTATGGTTTGTTTTATAATAATAATAATTATAATGACACTGCTAGCACAGATTTTAAGAAAGTTACATTGCAAATCTCCAAAGTCCAAGTTGCAGGTTTGGAATTTGTAATCTTAGGAAGTCATCCCTTAGTCATATGTCCCATTTGTGACCAGTGCTGAAACTAAATAACTTGACTCAAAAACAACAATAATAATAATGTGTTCATGATGGTGATGATTCTGATGTAGAATTTGCATATAATAATTAAATTCATTTCTGTCTTTCTGGAACTAGTGTTGTTAAGAATATTTATCATGTGATGTTCTGTTAAGTAACTAACTCAAGTTAAATATGATTATTTAGTTCTGTTTTTGTTGAAAACTGTGAGAGATGTGATTTATATTTTGTTCTATCGAAAGTTTTGTTTACATTCTGAAAGCAGACATTAGATGATAATTATCTCTAATTGCCTATTAATTCTAGATGTGTTTAGTGAATTATGAATTAAAACTGGAGCAGTCACTCTGTGATAAAGATAAGTCCTCAGTTATTAGGGAGAACCTACAGAAAAGGTAATTAAAGTTCCATTAGTATTTTGTTCAAATTTGCATTTGATAAATTTCTCTCTGATGTTATAAATTGTATGATACTTCATAGCTGCCAGACCTTCTATTTTTCCCATTTTCCTACTTTTTTAGTAGGATTTTCCTACTTTTGTGTTAGATCTCTTTCCTTTCCTACTTTTCACCATCTTCTGATTGTTGATTCATCATAAAATGCCGATCCATCAATTCTGTATATGTCAATCAAATTAAATATGCGTATATTGGTGAAAAACTTTAATACATTTGTGTGTGTGCATGAGTACATGTAATAATTATATATCAGCTACCATGTTGCTTGGAAGTTCACATACTTTCCGAAGTGACATGTTCAGGATCGGAGGTACTGTGACTGGACACACTTTTCCTCCTTTTTATATGACCATTTTTACTGGGACCTATGATACTTATGTTTTATGTATGTCTATCATTAACTGGAGGTTACCTTCCCATACCTTTGTAAAAGGTCACTCTTTAAAGGTATTGAGTATTCTTTATGCTCTGTGACTGGTGATTATTTCAGGAGCCCAGGTGATGATAAATCAATTAATCATCATTTAGATGATGATATCCTCGGCCAGTACACACATCTGGACATGATGTATATTTCAGGATTGACCGTCCTGCGAGATGTATTAGGTCAACTCTGGCTCTATTTTGCCATCAGAGGTAAGTGTGACGTCAGACTAAGGTTATTGCAAAATTAAAACATACTAAATTCTTACAGGCATTTTTATTTGGGGCCCAAAACTAGACAAATATTAAATAGGGTGACATTGGCACCATTAATTAAGTTGACCATTAAATTAGACTAGCATAAAGCAGAATGACAGATGTATCAGTAATTGGTAGAGAGACAAAGATTGGCTTAAAACCTGTATTAGGAAGAAGGATAAAACCAACTGTGACATAAGACTGCGTGTATCAACCCTTCAATGTCATGGTAAGATTGGTTATGTACAGCACAGAACATATGCATTATTATTTTTAATTTTTGGGAGCTAAAATGTTATGTATAGATGTAGGTTTGCTGTATTGGAGAAAAAATTGGATATTTAATATTAACTATTTTTTATTATTGTTGTAACTAATTATTTGGTTATTTGTTTTAACAGTTTACTGGCTAAAAGCAAGATATTTATTTCTGCTCGGTAACATGGATGGTGCTATTGATTGTTTTTACATGGTGAGTAGTTTGTATGAGTGTGTGTTTGTGTGTGTGTGTTAACAGAATTAGTATTTCTGATATTAGAGTTAAGATGTGTTAATGTATATTGAAACCATCCAATCAGTATAGTGTAAAACATTTCATACGTATTAAGAGCAACATTAAAAGAACTATTTTATTAATTGTTATCTTGAGATGTTTTCCTATATAAATCCATCCACACACACACAGACACACACACATATGCACACACATGCACATATATACACACACACCCACACACACACACACACATGCATATTTGTATACATACATGCATGCTTGCATTCACATGCACACACACACACACACACACACATGCATACATACACACATACCTAAATATAATTTCAGACCAAAGAATATCTGAAGTTATTAGCTGAAGCAGAAGACCTTCCATCAGTTATTTTGCCAAATTGTGACCATGATAACACTGTTACATTAAGTAAGTGTAATGGGTGTTTATTAACATAGAACTTGTATGCAATGTTTGAAATTCTGAATACTGTTCTACCTGAAACTCTCTATTAATTTCTTATAGGAGTTGGTTCAAGAAAAAGATTTTTTGTCACTAATTAGTATTATTATACCAAACTTATAAAGCACTCTTTTCATACTTAAAGTCTGTTCAAAAGCGCTGTGGCTTTGGTATTTGCTAATTACCAAACAATACGAACACTTCTCTGACTCTTTAGTCTGTGATTTATTTACTGTTAAGTATAAACTGTTCAAGAAATAATACCTTTCCTCAATAGAAATGTGTGTCTGTTAAAACAAAATATTTACAAAGAAGTAATATTCACATATACACTGTATTTGTTTATTTGATATCATTTTATCGTTTACTTGTCAATATAAAATGCTTAAAATTATTCTGTGCTTTATCAAATATATGTTGTTCAGAGACAACTAATTATTGTTTCTTGAAAACATTTAGTACATACACACCCAGTAACTTGATTTAAATAGTTACTAGTTTTATCACATCTGTCAACATATAACAATCTTCTAGATGATATACTTGTCTAGAACATTAACTGTCTGATGATGCTAATCTTATCAAAATTACACATCCAAGCTGTTCAAAATATCAAGGAAAAAAGTAACCTAAAACTAATTTTGAATTATTTCTGATAAACTGTAAATAAGTAATTTTTGTTGTACTTATAGTTTTGACATATGTGTGAACATTTCATATTCATTTGTATTAATGGTTGATTATGTACATGATTCACTACTGGATGAGGGTTGGCACGTAAACCTAAGGAAGCTGGTTAAATGTCTAAACTAAAGTTTTCCTGTTGCTAGAAATAATACTGCCGATTTGAATGAGTTGCTCTGTAGTTAAAAATATAATCTTGTAACAGTGCTGACCCTTTAATGCTATGTGTACCACAAGAGGCATGCAAAAAATATCATAGTGAAATAAATATCAGCATGGAACATTTGCGCATTAATAATGCACTGCTGAGCTGTTTATTTTTGTTCCTGGTGACATTTGAGTCAAAGAGGAACAATCTTTTGACAGTATTATCTACTATTTTATATATCATTGTAATTAGCCAATAGTATGATTTGTTACATAAAAATATCCCATTCTGTGCCAAAGTTACTGAAAAGGTTAATTTTCAGTTTTGGTCAATCTGTCAATAACTATTTAATTCTTATTTTCAGCTACTGTTGATAAACAGTTGGAAAGTTTAGCTCATTGTCAGTCACTGGAAGAGGTTCAGAAACTCTATGATTTGGGACAGTATGAGCAAGTTGTGGAACTTCTGCTAAGAACGTTCTCTCAGGAACAGGTCAGAATTATAGTTCACCCATACATAGTCTGGTTATTAATGTGTTTGTGTGGGTGCACATGCATGCATGCACACATATGCACGCACAAATAGAGAGAGAGACAGAGAGAGAGAGAGAGCCAACACAAACACTAATAATACAATGTTATATTACTTTGTAGGTGTCAGATTCTAACAGGGACGATCGATGTAGTCAGCTACTTCTTTTACAAGATTCCTTACTACATTTGGAGGACTACAAGGTAACTTGTTAATGTAGAGTGGTGGTAATAATGGTGGAGGTGGTTGTAGAGGTAGTACTATTTATAGCTTTAATTGTAGGTGTATTGTTGATGATAGAAAAAGTATTAGTTGGTGTTATAATTGTTGTAGTATTATAAGTAAAAGTAGTAGTTTTTGTTGTTGTTATTGTAGCAAACTTATAGTAATAGCACACTAGTGGGGAAGGTGTAAGTAGTAGCAGAAGTAGTAGTAGTAGTATGGTGTCTTATTAAAAATGACACTATCAGAACAAATGGAATGCATTATCTTGTATGTAAAAGATTTACATCACTAGGCAGTAAGCTATCCTTATAACAACATTGTTACTAATTAAGTGGTCATGTTTATATTATTAATAAAAAGTGATAAAAAATGTCAACTGTTACTTTGTTTATTTCATATCAAACTTTTTTGTGTTATTTCAGCGCTGTGTCATTTGGAGCGAAGTATCTTTGAATGAAACACTGAAAAGGTATTTTTCAGCCACATCCCTTGTTAAACAGAAGTGGCTCAGTACTCTAGTACAACTTATGGAAGGCTTAGATAAGTAAGTGAATATTGTAGCCTTAGGTAATGAATCTGAGGCAAGTTAATACGTGACAGTTTGGTAGATGCTTCATGTGAAAAGAGTAATTTCATGTTCATGCTATACGTCATCTATTTTACAGGCCCTCGTTGCCTATTTTATCAGCAGGAAATTGGTCAGCTATTTTGATTTTGGTGAAAAAGTGTCCTAGAATGCACCAAATACCCCATTTCCCCCAACATTTTCAGGGGAGATCCTCTAATCCCCCCTTCCAATGGAAAAGGGCCACTACTGTGTTAGTGTGAATACCACTACCCCACGGCTAGCGCTTTACAACTCCCTCCCCTTCTCACCATCCCAACCCGCCTCCAGTAACGTCACGGCAATCGGGTGGCTGTGTTTTTACAGGCCACCACAGGTGAGCTGCTGCCTACTTTCTGTAAAGGGTCGTCTACTCTATTCCCTACTGAAAAGGCTGCATGTAAGGCTGTTTGGACCAACTATACTGTAATTTCCCTAAATATGCTTTCTTTCAAAATAATGCTTGGCTGACCCCTATTTAGATTGTTATAACTTGGGTTTACAAACAGTTTGTGTTAAGTGACGTCAGATTTCAGGACTCTGTCTGGTTTTAAAATGGCAGCCCTAGAGATGAGTCAATTGGCCAGCACATTGAACTGGATTATTTAATATATGATTGATTGTGTTTATATTTTGACACCATTTATAATTTGTGTGAACATTTTTGTATTAGTCCTGAAAATTTTAAATGAAGGTGAACTGTTCCTTTAATTTAAAGAGTACCCTTTTATTATCACTGTTATTGATAATAAAGATCATAATTGCTGTTTGGGACTTTTATGGGCTGATATATATTAATATATTTGCTAACCTATAGCTGTGGTAAAGTTATTGTATGTTTTCTTTCACTTCAGATGTTTCTTATTTAACTCCAAGACAGCATTAGAGCTGCCATCCAGATGTTTAGTTCGTCTCACTCACAGTCTGATTAGGCTGATCCAGAAGACCATGGATACTCCCATGTCTGCCACACAGATGTCAATACCAACAATGTTGCCATGGATACTGCTCTACAGGCTGATTAGAAAGTTGGTATATTTTAGTGTGCATTAAGCAATAGTAAATCTTGTGTCAAAGTGGCTTATGTGTGGCATTCCATTATTGCTAATAGAAAGTGACAAGTGAGTTCTTATTTTTGTTGATATTAAGTGATGATTGATGTTTTGTGGCCACTTTTGTGCACATGGAAGGCTAAATGGGCCGAGTGACCTTCAAAGGTAATAAAGCAAAGTCAAAGATAAAACACTCTTCAGATATACTCACACTGAGATTCAAACTCAGGTGGTAGTGATCTGTGATCTAACACGCTTCCAGCTAGACCATGGAGGCATATCTTATTGCATTAAATGTGAATCATTTTGTAGAATAAATATTAAACACAGCTCCCTTGTCTTGTGTTCTTTTGATATGATAAAAGTTTATACTAAAATTAGACAAATTTTGTGTTACAGATTAAACAACAAATTGACATCATTAGTGTTTAAGTATGTTAGTTATTAGTGGAAAATGACCAGAAGTATCATTTTGTGCAATAGCTCACCCATACTGACAAGCATTAAGATGAATTGTGTATATCAGACATCAGTGGATTCATCGGTTTGTAACAGCATTCATATCATGATTTCTGGCCTATTTAGTATACCATGTGCACAAAAGTGGCCATAAATATCAATCATCATCATCATCATCATCATCATCATTTTGTGATTTCATTGTAATGATAATTGATACAGGTTTATCCTAGCTGCACTGGTATCATAATGTTATCATCTGTTAATGAAGCCATAATAATTACTTAGTAATAATTATGTCTGTTTATCATCTTCTAGCGAAGAGATGTGTCTTGGCTATGATAAGCTTATCAGTGAAGGAGAACCCATGCCATGTTCATTGACATTCCTAAGCATGACACACGATTGTCTTGGCAGGTTTGTTATAACACTGATTTAATGTTAATGTATTTAAAATTGTATTGATTATCTAAAGTTTGTCTTTACTATCTGATACTTAATTAGTACTGATTTATCATTTATTATTTATTCTTCTAAAATCAGCTTCCTTATTCTAAAAACCTAATATAGTTACTGGTGATAATCAGGGTGTGAAATAAGTTCAAAATCCATCCTAGCCACCAGGGCTAGTATACATTGAATCATACTAGCCCTAAAAAATATTTGGTAGCCTGAGTTAGCGTGTGAAGAGCTCGGTAGATGACAGATACAACTTCATCGACACAGTATCTGGAATAAACTAATTCTTGTTCAATAACAGCAGTATCTAATAATTGATCCAAACAACAAGAGATCATAATCCCCAAAAATAATTCAGAGAGCCTCCTTACCTCATGGCATAAAGTAGTGAAGTGTATGACCTGACATTTTTTAATTTGACACTAAATCATCTCTAACCCAGCCCATAAACAATGGAAACTGAAGATGCTGTGATTTTGCGGTTTAAAATTGTCTAATTGTATCTTCCTGTATGTTATAAAAGTGAGGGGTGAGTTTAGCCTCATTCATGGTGATAGCTGGGACAGAGGGTGGAGAAACAACTCCCTGTAGTTATGTTGTAATAATAATAATGGCCAAAATTGCAGTTATTTTACATGGCTTAGCTACCTCAAATGAGGGAGAAGTATGTCTGTAATTTACTACTTCACCCTGGGGACTAATTTAAAATAAATTTAGGATTTACAATATATGACATATTCAGCAAAGAAAACCTTGCCAGTTGTCTGGTTGGATGAAAAACTCGGCCACTGCTGGGATTCAAACCTCTGATCTCCCGCACAGCATGAGCATGAGTAAGGAAGTCCTATACTCTTATCTAATAGGCCATGTATGTTATAAGAGGCAAATAAAAATGACCCTAAGTGACCTTTATTTGCTGTTGTGTTATTAAATCTTGTTCATCACTTGTACAAAGTTAAGGTTGATTATACTGAACTATATACCGATTAACATTTAATCAAAATTTAAAAAAATTAACTCCCTTTTTTAATACAAAATAACTTAAATTATTTGGAATTTTCTGTGGTTAATTGTTTTGAAGAGGTGTTGTCCATTAACATGAGTGATTGTTGGATGATGTATTTATAGAATTGTACTTGACTGTAACAACCCTACATGTGTGTGTGTGTGTGAGTCAGTTTATCATTACTTCATATCATGTTTGGTCATACCATGTATATTATGTTACAGACGGTCATGGTGTGTCCAGTGTGATGGCCAGTTGTTACACTTCATGTTAGACATTTTAATTGAGGTGTTTACTGGCATTACACCTGATAAGATATTATCTTATGAAGATGAGCTACGGGTGTCCATAGAGCAGTGTATCTATTGCCTCTATAATCATCCAAGTAAACGTACCAAAGCCAAACATCTTGAGGACCATAACACAGAACCAGTTAGTAAAATCTCTAGTGTGTCTGTTTGTGTGTCTGCTTGTGTGTCTGTGTGTGTTTGTGTGTGTGTGATCGGAACTGAAGTTTGTTGAAGCCTCAATAAATGTATGCACTCACTTACTCGCATGCATGCATGCACACACACACACACACACACACACACACACACACACACACACACACACACGGTGACACACAACACTCTCACATACACACACATACACACACACACACACACACACAGTGAGAGAGTGTATGTATTACTCATTATATAACACATTATTATCTGCAGTTACCATTAGAATGGAGTCATGCTGTTCAAGTATTTGATTATTTCAAGCCAACATCAATGCCAGAATATGACAGTTATAAGACTAGTACTGTCTCAGCAGAGGTACGTTTATCTCTCTACATTTGTTTGTATGAAGGAGGAAGGGAAGAAAGCTTTGTACACTAATTTGACTACATTATTAAAACTATGTGGAAGTTTTCTTCACTATTCAGTGACAGTTGTTTACCAGATCAACAACATCAATAACAAAATGATGAATGTTTTCTCTTCTGTCTGTGGATGATCATAACATAATTTTTATATGATAACAATATATGATAACAAAGTTTTTGTGACCATGCTGTAACACTGTCCTATTAATTAATATCAAAACAAACATATATATGTCCATTATAATACATTCTTCATTATCACTTAGGTAACACCCAAGTATTTAAGATATTATAAAATTTTATTAATATTACTGTATTCTTGCTGTTATATTATAGCTGGAGAACTTCTTATGTCGAGTATCAGCACTAATTCCACAAAGTTATTCTTCATGTTAGTATTATTGTATCATTGTTTGTGTGTAACCATATACATTGTGTGTGTGTGTATATATATGTGTGTACAAATCATACTTAATGCATCCTTGTAGCCATTTGTTTCATAATGAAACATCCGTTTATCATTTAAACTATTTATTTTCTAATTTTAATAACTAACCAAATAATAATTGATTTATGACTCTTCCTATTATGCCACAGCTATTACAGTAGATAGTATGACCGCTTATATAGAGGGTGGTACCTCTAAAGCACCAACTTTATCAGATGGTTCCCAGACTACTCTGTAAGTTGATAACATTTTATATTTATCTGATGTTATACGATTCCTCAGCATAATTTAACTGAAGTGGTCCTTGGTGATCCAATGATCTTCATCTTGACATACACATTATATAAAAATGGAGACAATGGTGTTTTTTGCTGAATCTATATTTAATCAAGAATTTATTTCTACTTTTCTTTTAACCTTTTTAAATTTTAAATACATGATCCCCCAAATGACATATTGACTATATCTATGGAAAATATGGTGTCTATAGTGCGAGAAATGAAGGTGCTGTGACCTCTGCAAGTAGATGTCCCTTTGTTAGTAACAAAGAAAACTGAAACACCTTTTAACTACAATTCCAACTGGCAAAAACAAGAAACAAAAAATAACAGAAACAAAAGTTCTTGTATGGGTGGCATTATTGCTGATTAATAAATATATGTGTGTGTTTGTTTGTCTATGTGTGCATTTTATATATATATATATATATTTATTTATTTCTATATTGTGTCAATTCAGGCCTGTTGTGCAGCAGATATTCTATCTGTTAGCAGACTACTACTTCAAGAACAAAGAACCAATGTAAGTAAAACAATAACTTTTGCTCTGCTTTACATATTTTGGTTTATTTATTTGTCTGTTATATCCTTGTTTCTCTATTTTCTCTTGTGATATCATTTCTATGATTCTAGGGAATAATATTTATATACAAATCTGTTGCTAATGTTTTAAGTTTAAAGTGAATACTTCTATAGTTGATATTCTATTTGTAATGCTACTCTAAATGAGTTGTATAGTTAATGCAGTTTAGCTAAATAATAAGCTATGGAGTAATATGAAAAATTTTCAAAATTTGTGTATTATTAAAAGACAATAATATATCACGTGTTACATATTATTATTATTGTTATTATTGACTTGTACTTTCATGAACTTAGATATTATTTGTTTAACTGGTTATTGTTGTTCTTAATGAATTCGAAATATTTAGTTATAAAATACTTTAATATTTAATACTTTAGCATTATAAAGATCTTATATTAATGTCTATTTATGAATGGATAAAGAGGGATGTTGGATTGTTAAGATTTGAAATCACTGAATAACTTATATATCTTTATAATGATAACCTTTTAAAAATATATTAGCTTATTATTTATATATTAATTTTAGTTTTTATCATTTTCAGGAAAGCCATCAAGTTCTACATCCAAGATCTATGTTACAATCCTACTCGCTTTGATTCTTGGGCTGGTATGGCTTTAGCAAGATCTATTAGACTTGAACAGAAACTATCATCTGTGAGTAAAGTTAGAATTAATTTGGAGATATACATGTAAATCTTTGTGTGTGTGTGTGTGCAAGCACACAAACACCGACACACAATTGATTATATCAGGTTATAATTGCATACTTACATTTATGCACGTGTATATATGGTATATTGTACTTACATAACTGTGTACACCAAGTTATTATATCACATTAACCCAGTTAACAGTAATATATTATTATATGTGGTTTCAGCATGAGTTACGTCCCGAGATCTCTATACAAAAGCAGGCTGTGTGTACATTACGCTGCTTTAAGAGAGCTTTACAGTTGGATCCATCTAGTAGTAAACTGTGGATAGAATATGGATCCATAGCTTATCAGCTACACTCATTTGCATCAAGGCAATGTAAACAGGTTAGTATGGCAATGTGAAGGATATACACTGACAAAATTTGTTTGGTGTGTTAATGACAACATCACTTACAAAATGGCACCATCGTATGAGATTCAAATCAACCAGACTAAACCCAGGATGCATATTTGGTATTTTAATAGTAAAAGATAATAGAAATAACTTGACATGGGGTAAATTCCATTTTTCCAATTCCACTCAATTCCATTTGGTCAATTCCTATTCCACATCAAATTTATCAATTCCAGTTCCAGATTTATCAATTACAATTCCATTTTTTACCTACTAATTTTACCTACTACTTTTTACAATGAGTAGCTACTTGGAATACCTACTCCAAATAGTTTATATTCCAAGTAGGATTGTCATGGAAGAAATATTTCTGAATTAAAAAATTAAATGGTAAATTAATTTGTGGATTTAATTTTTTTATCGCAAACTCCAATTCCAAATTTATCAATTCCATTTTTTTTAAATAAGCTATTCAGGAATTGAAATGACCCCATGCTTGGAAATAACACAAATTTAAGGTCATAGTTTCTGATTTGACATAAATATATACAAAAGTTTAAATCAGTGTCTTTCCAATCATTTCACATTTACTAGGTCACATTTGACCACTATAATTGTATTATTATCAAGCTATCATTATGTTCATAATCAGCAATCTTTCTTATCTTGGCAGCATTACTACAGTAGAACCCGTCTAATCAGAGTAATCAATAAGATAAATGATCATAAATAAAGGTCATCATTGATATATACTGATGAAGTATTATTGATGTTGTTGTTACAGAGAGATTGGCATATGTACAGTAATGAGCAGTTAGAGTTGGCTGCCAATAACAAGAGAGATATGCTGGAGTTGGCTTATAGTTGTTATAGTAAAGCTGCTACCATCGAAGAGGGTGAGGAGGGTGAGGAACAGTGGCTTCATCACTACATGTTGGGAAAGATTAGAGAAAAACAGAGACAGAATCCTCGCATCTACCTTGACCATTATAAAATGGTACTTGATATGCACATGTCCTTCATTTGTATATAACAAATATATAATTTTGTCATGTTTAGGTATCACTATTTATCTGTTTTTTTTTAAATTTTTGTTTAGGCAATAATGTTGCATACAATACCTGGTTGCCTCTTGCTTCCGTAGATATATTTATGTGTAATGTTTACTCTTTTTATTGTTGTTAGCTCTCTGTTATTGTAATTGCAGGCAGCCCAGTATCTGTATGAAGATAAAGCAAAATATCCCCGTAAGATCACCTTCTATCACACAGCTCCACATCTTGCCATTGAAGCACTTGAGGTATGGTTATTGTTCATGATCATCTTGGCATATTTTTATGTCTCCGCACATCTCCTATTTTAGGGTTCTTCTCGTATCAATTAAATAAAAACAACGATACAAACAGTCCCAGTCCAGTTATTTATTTATGACTTTAAGTGTTAACATATCTTGATAAATATTGACTCCATGCTCACAACTGTGTGTTTAAATTTAAACCAAATAAATCATGTTACAATTAAAAATGTACATGGGATGTGAAATAATATGCTAACTAAAACATTTAATCAGACTAAATAATGTCATTGCATGTGTATTATTTATTGTGTTAGTATGTTATGTAACATATACTGTGTAACATATTTGCTCTAAAATATGCTGTGTAAACAGAAAAATGCAGTCTCTTTAAAATGGTGTGTCCTGGTGCATTTGGTGTTACATGTTATGTTTATTGTAATATTATGAAGTATGTGGTTGACTTTAAATTATATTACTCATGATAAAGGTATTCAATGTGATTTTTGTGATCTAAAAACATCCAATTTCACTAATGTCAGAAGCAGTAATCATTTAAACAAATGGGTTCTGTCCAAACAAGAAGACATCAATTTGAAAAGAAAAGCCGAGTTAAATGTCCTCTTAATGTAATTAGTTGAACACATAATCACCATATATCAGTCTATTAACATTAGATAAACAAACGAATGAACAAGTCAGTAAGTTGTTGACAGACTTGGTACAACTTAATCTATCAAACTGTCATCTCTGTTTTGTGTCAGTCATTCACTTACCCTGTTGTGTACCATTAGTGCTTTTTGGTTTTATAACTGAACATTAAATAAATTAAACGCACACACACACACACACTTAATATCTACTTTATCTGATTTTGGCATCAGTTCAGTGAGCAATACCTGTATTCCCACTGCATCCAATTCTAGTGAGTTATCTATAGACTACCATAATCTGGTGTGTGTTACTTAGTAAAGTTTTGATTTCTCTTTAACAGTTATAGAGTATTTCAAAATCACAATTTATACATAAAATCTAAACACCATCCATGGGCTACATAAAAATTAGACCTATAGCTACTATAAGCACCTTCATACTTTGATGGCAATTTTTTATATGTTTGAGAAGTTATTTCGGTGACAGTTTAGGTAATTGTTCAATCCCAGTGTGTATGATCAGTAGCTCTTTTTGAGACAATACCATACAAACTTGTGTATTAGGCTATCCAGCAAATAAGTCGAGGTCAATTTTGGCCCCTGGAATTCTTTCCTCAGGCATATGCCCACTGTATAAGTCAAGGTTGACTTGATTTGGAGTGTTTGATTTTGTGTTTTTGTATTCTGAGATAGTGATTAAATGCTGCAGTAAATGGTCACCAAAATATGTACTTTGTGTGTGGCATGACTCGGGATGTCTGCGCTTCCTTTTGTTGGTGTATCATAGGTTATGGTAGCCCCATTAGGTGATTCCTTTTGAGACCATTTAAAAAATCATATTTGATATCATGAAAGCTAGACTTTGACATTTGTGTAGATTTCAAATATCACATTTGCAGAAGTCACAATTGCTAGAGCTGTCACTGGCTGTCATCACATCAATTGACTGTCATAGCTGTATATGCTCCGAGTTTTTTTCTGATGAAAATGAGAAGGCACTGGATGTGACAGATGGCTGTGTCATTGATATAACCATTATAATTTGGGTATTTTACCTCATTTCACATATCTCTAAAGACTAGCATTACAAATTATAATTATACTAAACCTGGCTGTGTAATCAGATCAGAGATGACTGTTAATAGAGAAAAAGTTGAATGACAAGAAGACAGGTATTATTTATTTGATATCTGTCTTCTCATAATTTAGAACTGGCTGCTGTTATCAGTCTGATAGTTGGGGACATGTTTTTTATTTATTTAATTCGTTATTTGCCAGGAGAATGTAAATGTCATGCTTCTGACATTATTCTTTTCTACACTGTAGTAGTCAAAATGTATAACTTTAGAATGTTGAATAATTCCTGTAAATAAAGAAATATATAAATAAATAAACCGATTAGACTGCTTTTTAAGTGGATGATTAGATCAATTTATTTTCTATAAATATTTGAACTATATAGTTATCATCTCTGTAAACAATCAAGGGACAACATTAACTATTTTTAAAGTCTGGATTATGCAGTTCTCATTTTACCAGTTCACTCTGGTATAGTACTGGTAGAAATTTTTAAAATATTTTTATTACCTGTAGTAATCTATAGAATATATGGTCCATATATGGTCTTAATGTTACAACATGTAACATCACTTAATGCAGGGGGAAAACATGAGTGTTATTGTCTAATTGATTGATGTCTGTTTCTTTATGTTAAGATGCATTATCGCCTACACGTTTCTATCATCAAGTACTTATTATCGCACGATGATGAGGATAACTTGCCTTTGGACATGTTAGAAGGTTATGTCAAAGACGCTGCTTGTGGACCATTTGCGACTTGTCAGGAATTAACGAGGTATGAGATAGATTATTTGTTGTTAATGGAATAATTCATTCACCAGACTGATTCAACCATAATATAATTATTATCTGTTATAATTCTGTTGGAAACGTTTATTATAGAGTTTTAGTATAATATATATTTATGATTAGCTAGATATTGAGAAATATTACACATTGTTTAAAATTTCATAAAATCTCTATTATTTATCAAACTGCCAAGACAGTTTGTGGATGAGGGTATCTTAAAAATATAATATCACCTATGATGTGGTCCAGACAAAATATTTCATCTGTTCTTGAAATATTTAGTAGCTAAGAATTGTGCTAAAAGGGAAAAAAGTTACACTAACCAGGTACATTCATATACTTATTTTTACCCGGCAAAGTGAGTATTAGGGTATGCATGGTCTCTGGAAATCTTTGAAATTTATTTTGTATAAAAACTCTGGAAACATTTGAATTTTGTAATAATTACCCATTGAAAAATTCTCTTTCATCAACACAAGTATTAGTTCACCATTTCTTGTTAATTACTTGTTAATAGGTATTGCTATATGGTGTGAAGAACATTAGTTTGAAATATGTCAATGTAACATACATATAGAAAATAAAAACATTCAGTGACTACACTGGACTTACATCAAAATTAATAAGTAATTGGTGATAGTGTGCTATTGAAATAATAATTAATCTTTTCCTGCTTTCTTTGGAGTATTGTAATATCTAGTTATGTTTATTGATTTGAGACAACAATATCAATATGCTTGTTGTGGGTGGAGGTGGTATCATGCTAAAACAACTTTATGGCTAATTATTTGATAAACTCCAACAAATTAAACAATATAGTAACATTAAATAATTTTGTTATCAGACCCTAACATACTTGGCCATAAAATGTAAGAAAATGTTAATTGAGCTTATTGGTTTTTTGGTGATAGGTTCACTCAGTCATAAAATGAGAACCTGACAGGATGTGTGTATGTGTATGAGTAATGCTTGCCCCTATAATGACAGCATGCATTGTATGCTCCCTTGAGTTGAGATGTGTGCTGGGTTGAAAGAGGTCTGAGTTAGAGTTAATAATACTGTACAGTGCCTCAGAACCGGGTTATTAACTCTAACTCAGACCTCATGCATTTTATATATATATATATATATATATATATATATATATTTGTTATTAAATTTTGGGTAGATGCCATTATTTGGCTTCTTTATGCTTTGTTATGATTTTTCTCTATGTTACTATTGTTTATGTTGTAGTAATTGTTTTTTTTCTCCATTCATCAACTGTCTTCTGTTTTTATCTAGTACCGATATCACTTACAGTGATGACGGTTCTCACAGTAACACGTCTATGATGCCAATAATCTCGGATGGTAAGAGAAGGAGACGTGTCCATCAGACTATACCAGATCATAACTATTCCAAAGAGAAGCACACCAGCGAGTCAGAGTTATCATCGCATGGAAGCGATCTACACAACAGCTCACAGGACAGCATGTATATTGGTGATCTATCAGCTGACTGTAAACCAGCAACATTAGGTGAAAGATCAGCGAGTAATGTATCTGCACGGCCAGTAGGGCAGTCTCCGGATCATACAGTGATGGCACAAGTCTTCTGATAGTAAATCTGAGCCACAATCCTCTGAACAAAGGAAAGAGAGTAATTCTTTGGGTCACAAGTTAGATGCTTTGTCATCGGATCACAAAATGAAGGATGTAAATTCAGATTATCAGATAGAATGCCATTCCTCCAATTACGAAATTAAAACTGAATCTTTGGATCAAAAGGAAGAGGCTGAGTCCTCTAATCTTAATATGGAACTAGAGAATAGTGATCACAAGATAGAAACAGAGTCTTGTGATCACAAGATGGAGGCTGAAACTTCTGATCATGAAATAGAAGTCAACTCCTCTGATCAGAAAATGGAGGATGAAATTACTGATTACAAGATAGGTCAGTCCCCTGATCACAAAATGGAGGATGAAATTACTGATTACAAGATAGGTCAGTCCTCTGATCACAAAATGGAGGATGAAATTGCTGATTACAAGATAGGTCAGTCCTCTGATACCAAAATGGAGACTAAAATATCTGGTGACACTATGGAGGATCATTCCTCTGATCAGAGAATGGCAGTTCAATCTTGTGATTTTAAAATAAAGGCAGATGTAGCAGATACAGGGATAAAGTCATCAGGTCATGAAGTATTATCATCATCAGATCAGTATAAGGCTTTACCATTTGCTGACAGTGATGGGAGATCATCAATGTTATATCAAATGGACGTAGAGCCTCCCAGTGATTGTGTGAGTAGTGAATCTGTGATCAGAGGAGAACCTGATAGTGTTATGGTATGTACTCAGAGTGTGGGGACTTCTGATTCAGAACATGATGAGAGTATATTTGATATCCAGGATGTTGATCTGGATACTATTCAGCCATCAGCTGAGCACGACCATGATGTTTCTTTTGGGGTAGAAAGTCCTTCTGAGAGACAGTCAGTAAGTACAGTATCCAGTTCTATGATGTCTCCCAGTCAGTATAACATTGATACACCTTTAGTATCAACATCTTCGGGAATGTTTGATGATCGTGCTAAGACTGTTGCTAATCTTATTGCGAGTCCTCAGAATTATCTGTCGGATAACCAGGAACAAGTCTCACATGATTTGTCGGCTCCAGTTTTGGTGTCACAAGATAGTAACATTGAGGATGTGACCAGTTGTGAATCCTCTGATGATGATTCTCTCGATTTAGAGTCGGCTTCTCATGCTGATATATATATTGATGATGTATCCAATGAATACAGAGTGCCAGTCGATTGTACATCTGAAAGAACAGAACCTCGACCTTCTGATCATGGTGTACAGCCTGTAGTAACTGATAAAAATGAAATGGTACACTCGCCTGACCTTAGTAGAAAGCCTGTATTTTCGACCCACAGTATTATGGCACAGTCTCGTGATTGTAGTCTTCAAGAAAAGTGCACTGATTACAATAGACAAGCCATGTCCCTTGATCATAAAGGAGGAGACGAATGTTTAGCTGACAAGACCGAATGTACTCTACCTAATGAGGAAGTGAAGTTAGAAATCTCAGATCACAGTAATCAATCAATAGTTGGTGGTTACAGTAGGAAACCAGCAACTTCTGATCACCAAATTAAAACCTCACCTGATCACAAAATGTTACCATCGGAGAATGATAAAAGTTTGAAGTTAGCTAGCAGCAATGTAAAATCTTGTGAAATCGGTGAATGTGTGAGTACAGAGTCTGGAATCGCAGGAGAACCTGACAGCGCAGCTGTGATGTGTACTCTGAGTAAGGAGACTTCTGGAGCAGACTATGATCACAGCATGGTTGTTAACCAGGAATTTGGTCAAGACATCATTCAGCCATCAGGTGATCAAGAACCCAACGTTTCATCCGGATTAGAAAGTCCTTCAGATAGACAGTCAGTGAGTACTGTGTCTAGTTCCATGTTCTCTCCCAGTCAGCACAATATTGATACACCTTTAGTATCAACATCTGGAAAGCAATTTCTAGACTATGATGATTATGCCAAAAATATCATTAATATACAACATGACCTATATGGTCATGATGAATCACCTCCAACTCTGGTGTCCTGTGACAGTCACATAGAAAATTTGAGTCATCGCCACTCATCAGATGAGGGCTCCATAGATCTGGAGCCTCCAGTGTTGGATGAGGCATTTTCGGGCCCAGTTTTTACAGAAAATAATGAGTCAAACATGGCTGAGCTTCAGCAAGGTTGTGTATCAATGAGGGACTATCAAGAGGAAGTCAGAGATGATCAGAGTGATCAAGATGATGAAATGATGGCTGACATTAAAGATGTCAGTATACTTTATGTTGATGGTGCTGGTGATGAGAAGCCAAGAGCCCAGCTTACCACACCAGCTGTTCCACCTGACAGCTGTAGCTCAGCTGTTACATTCACAAGTTCAGCTCCAGTGAGCTCCAGTTTGAGCTGTTCTGAATCTGGACCAACTCATCTCAGCTCAGAATCCAATTTTGGTTTGCCATTGTTGTGTTCCGGAGCTGTTAGTGGTTCTAATGTGAATGTTGTGACATCTGGAGCTTGTTTAGAAATTGCAAGATCACCAGCTGTTACCAGTAGTGCTGTAGACACCATGGGATCATCAGCTATTACTGGAAGTATCATTGAGAGTTTTAGCCCTACAGCTATTACTGGCTCTTGTACAGATGATGTCATTGAGGACACAAACTCAGCAGTTGTTACCCACCGTCATACAGACATCCCATACTCTACAACACCTAATAGCTATGATATGGATGTTACAAGTTCCACAGCTGTCTCTGTGGTCAGTCTCAGCTCCACACCTGTTGTTCACATGGATATGGATACCTCGGGCAGTGCAGCTGTTAGTAATTCAAATGTAGATGCTTCAGCCATCACAGCTCTTAATAAAACAGATGTGGACTCAACAATTACTACAGCTGTTGCTAATGTTGATGCTGACATGTCAGTATCCACAGCTGTTACTGTTTCTGGTTTCGTTAGTGCACGAAAGACAGCTGCTATTGTCTCAGATTCAATGGTTGTGAGCTCACCAACTGTCTCTGTGATCCCAGCACCTGTCACTGACACAGATGTCATCAGTTACAGCAATCAGATAGTTTGTGATGTCTCCAAGGACAAAGAGGATAGACTAGTACATCTGCCACAGGATAAAGATGATGATAACATGTCTAATAAGGCCTTAGATAAAGTATCAGATAAACCACCAAATGAAGCATCACACGAAGTATCAGATAAATGCTCGGATAAGACATCAGGCAAAACAGTGGATAAGCTAGCAGACAAGTCACCAGAGAAGTCATGGGACAGACCATCAGATAAGCAATTAGACAAACCATCAGACAAACCATCAGATGAGCCATTGGCTAAACCATCGGATAAGTCATCAGATAAGCCATTAGCTATCCCATCAGCTAAGCCATCAGACAGAGCATTAGTTACACCATCAGACAAACCAGCTGAGAAAGCGTCAGATAAGCCAGCTGTGGATGATGTTACCAGGGATCGTCACATTCAGTACAAAGATCTTATAGGGAGCTGTATTTCAGCTTTATGTTTATGTCTCCAGAGACTACCACAACATCACAAGTCTCTGTATAGACTGGCTTATATCTACATGTATTGTCCACATCTAAAGGTAATTATGTGTTTTTTTTTAAATTATCTTAACAGTACTATATAGTATGTTTCCTCCTTATACAAAAAAAACCCTGGTTAAACTTTAAATGGAGAACATGGGAAGCATAATGCTTTTATTGAAACATTCCTTTTTGGAAAAACTAAATAAACTTTGTGTATGTGTGTGTGAAAGTTATTGCTTTCTACGTCAGGTAGTTTATGAACAAACAAAATAACTGTAAAATCCATGTTGTGGAATGTTATCACAACTTGTACATTTGGCATTATACAGTAAAAAAACAGTAAAAGGTTTTTATAGGGTGACTGGTTTTCTCAGTGTAAATTGTAATGGAAACTTACCACTGTATTGGAAAATGATCCAGTTTTCTCAAAAAAGATTTTGGTAACAAGTGAATGGAACATTTTAAGGCTGATCAGCCATTGTCAGTTTTGAAAACAATCTGGTTTTCACACATTTCAGTTAGAAGAATTACACTGCATGTGTGTGTGTGTATGTCTGTGTAGTGCCATTATCTTACTGTTTTATTTTATTATGATACAGAATGCAGACTTTGCTCAGGATTTACTACTTGGTAACCCAAACTGGTCCAATCTCAGCCACATGCCATGTCCGGGAATGTTCCAAGAAAGGAAACAAAACAACTTCTTCCAGGTAATCTCATTGGCCCTACAAACCCGAATTAATATTTCTGATTTATTTTTATAATTTGACCTCTGAAAATCTAGCTAGAATTACTAATTTAAGTGCACTTCACCCAAGTCTTTTAATTTTATTATAGCTTGAAATTCTAGCTTAAGCACATTAAATGTTCTTAAAGGTAGAGCTTTTTAAAAAATATATATTTTTGAAACATGTCACCATAAAAGGTTTTGCTGATGTCACTAATATGACCCAGGTCATTAGATTTGTTTTCTGTTAGGATATTTAATATGTAGAAATAAATTCTGGCTAAACTTTGTCATATTTAAGTTTATTATTATTTTTACTAGTCTCATTATCAGCCAACTGCACTACAGGTGCATCAATCTGTTCATTTTGTTCTTGTTTTCAACTACTTACAGTAAAGGAAGGCATATGCTAATTTTAGATAGTGAATTTGGTGAAACATGTCAAACGTCTGATTGCTGGATTGTATTTGTAATTTATTTTTAAACATACAGGTATTATATTGTTTGAAACTACCATTTAAAGGGCTTATATAGTCTTTCTCTCTCATGTTCTTTACCTTGTGTGTGTACCGTTGTTGCTATGGTCCAACTGTTTCTTGATTCAATGACTGTTTTATTTATCCTCTGTGCTTGTCACTTTTGGGGATGTGTAGTGAACATCCGATGGACACTACTTCTGATGTAGTTTTCTACTAACTGCATCAGTGGAGTATTTAGTATCTATCCACTGATGTAATTATTTTAGGGTATTGCTTTGACACTAGTCTGTGTCTGTGTCAGGTTATACTGGTCTGTATTACTATATAGTTAAAAATAATAATAAATACAACTTGAAATACAGATGAATAAGAACACCGACGAAATTGTTATAAAGTCCAAGAAATTAAATGTTTTTGTTAGATCAATAAGTAATTGGTATTCCTGACCTGAATATCCAGTTTGTTCCAGAATTGTGTTATTTGTACACAGAAAGATAATTCTCTGTAGTCTTTCAAGTGAGCTTTGGACATGATCTATAGGAATATGAACAGATGGCTGTAGCATAGATATTAACAGTACTGTCACTATATCCTGACATATGTGTGGCAGTAATTTAGTGTCAGGGAGGTTGTCTATATATCTGATTTGTTTGGTGTAGATAATGGAGCATTATTAGAATTGTTTCCTCTGTGTCAGTTCGAAGATAATTTTCTATTCTTCAAGTCTGTAAATTGTCTTAAAAATATAGATGTAAATGGTGATAACAGTTTTAAAATATTTTAATTAATAAAGCTGGATATTAGTAATGGGGGGGACTTTAAAATTTGTTTTCTCAAAATAAATCTTCACTGTTCTGTAACTTAGTAAGTGCTTTTTTTATTCCTCCATATACTGCACATAATTTACATATATATTACAAAATATTTTCAGGATACAATATACAGAAAGGTAACACCAATAACCTGTAGCTATATTTTTTACTTTAGGGTGTAAATTTCCCCATATTGGTGTAAAATTGAATTAGAAGCAAGAGAAGTGTGGCACTTGACATTGTATACTCTATGTGAATTATCCTAGTACACACATGACGATCATTTATGACTTCAGTATAATGATGTTTTATGCGATCTAGGGACTGTGGAAGATTCCAATAGATGAGATTGACAGAAGTGGGTCATTTGCAGCACATCTTACTGTGTCAATCACATTGTTGTACAAAGTATTGGAAGTCAGGGAACAGAACAACATCCTTTACCATATACATCTACAACTGAACAGGACTCCCGATACTGGCAGGTTGGTATAGTGTGTGTCTCTGTGTGTGTGTAAATTACAAATTTTTAATACAACTGTCAGATGATTCAACAGAGGACTGAATCCATGGAATTAACTTAATGTGAGTGTTATGCCTCACCAGGTTCTAAAGTCACATGGTGTAAGAAAACACCAAAAGGTGACTCGTATACAACTGCATATCTTTTCTTTCTTTGTTCAATGCAACTGTTTGCAAATTATTATGCCATTGTCCACAAAAATCAATATATGCAACAGATAGTCATCATAAAGTGGCAATTACTATAGCCAATAGCTTTTTGCAATTGTAAAGTGATTACAGTCCTTAAAATACTTTTATAATGTCATCTTTGCTTGGATAGTATGAAAACTATATATCAACATTTTTAAGCCATTGTTTTGTTAGCTATAAATAGGGATTTAATTTCATTGATGGCAAACTATGTCACAGATGTTACCTCAATAGACAGATTTATATTTTAATAACTTTTCTTTATAGTCCAGTAATTAATAATCATCTAATTGGGACAACTAATGAAGTTTTTCTGTAGATACTGCACAGTAAATATATCTGAGAATTTCCTTTTTTTAATTATTTGTCACCACTATTAAGTAGTATGATGTCTTCTGTTTAATTTGCAGGAAGTATATTCGTGATTGTGATCGTGTGTATTTAGCCAAAGATGCATACAAACGATGCGTTGGAGTCTTGGAGAAAAAGTCTCGAAGAAAACCCACACCTAGTGATCTCAGCAAACAGAGTTGGTTAATGGACGTGTACAGGGTGTGGCAGTATGGTGTAAGGCAGAGGTTACATGTGCAGAAACTTAATGAAATACTTGTTACTGCTTACAGAACTGTACGCAACATCACTGTAAGTGTGTGTGTAATAATATTATGTGGATATAATATAGATATGTTGTTGAAAAAATGAGAAACAAAATATGCATTAAAACAATTTTGTTAGAATTGAGGATAATCTGAGTTGTATACGTGTCTATATATACAGATGTCTTCTTTATTGCTTCAGGTATAGAATTTATTTTATAATACTTTTACTGAAGTCATTTAGATGTAAATCTACCTCCTGGCACTTTAGCACCAGATTATAAACAAATATAAACAAATATACTGGTCACTGAGTAGTAGGGCACCTCCTTGGTCTGGCAGTAGTGTGTTGGACCACAGATCACAACCACCCATGTTCAAATCGTGGTGTGGGCCTATCTGAAGGTTGTTTCATCTTTGACTTCATTTCAATACCTTTGGAGCTCACTCTGCCCATTTAGACTACCTTGTGCACAAAAGTAGCCGTAAAACATCAATCATCACTGAGTAGTATGTATTTACACATTGGTACAAAACCCCAGTTTATGTAATTTCCTTTTAGTCCTCTCTTATATGTATGACAAAACGACAAGCCAGTTCTAAATCTTAAACATACAAGGGCAGAATGATTATTAATTAATTGTTTGATTTTATTTGATAAACTAATAGTATATTAGATTTATTTCAGCCACATTTACTGTTTATATCATTAAGTCATCAGTTTAAAAAATCTGAAATCATTTAAAATTATTCATTTTAGACTAACAAAATGAGTTAGTTTAGAATAATTATAAGGTTTCATATATATATGTATACTCCACAGTTACTAAGCTGGAAGTAAATGCTTGCGGTTCTTGTTATTGTGGACTGATGTGTTAGTCACTTAGTGATAATTAAGAAAATATAATGTGTTATTTTCAGTCGAGAGATGAACCTTCATTGTTGGATGAAGCCATAAAGTACTGTCAACAAAAATCACAGATAAATAAACCAGTAAGTTATGGTGCGAGTGTTCTATATGATCATATTGGTGTGGCTTATCCACAATGTTATATTCACTGTAAAATATGTTTGACTGGATTAAAATTAACTGTTTTAAAAACAATCTCTGACAGATGAATAATCACTATCTTTGTTGGTTTTAACTAACATTTATTTGTAAACTGTGATGATCAAATTTCATTACTATTTATGGAGTGTTTTTTTTTAAGACCCGTTTAGCCTTTTTGAAATGTTTTTATCTTTTTAAGTTGTTCTGTTTTTTTCACACAAAGATTATTAACTCATGTTAGTGAATACAAATGGATTACTTACAATTTAATTTTATACTTTCAGACTCATGACTCACGAAGAGATAGCCACGACTTATCATCAAATATTAGATTACAGGAGATGATGAAACACTCGGCACGAACTGATTCCACCCAATCAGATGGCAGTAAGAAGACAGTGGGCTCGAATCAGCCATCCACTAGTCATCAGTCTAGTCAACAGGCTCATAGTCATCACAGTGATGAGACAAAGCCAGCATCAGTGACCAGTGAATTGACAGCTAACGAGATGCTAGCCCAATACCAGCAGAATCAGTTAGATATGATGTCAACATTGGCACGCTTATATGGTCAGAGTAACTACATGGCTTATGCCTCCAATCTACAAGCATTAGCCAGTGGTTTATATGAAGGCTATAATCCATACGGTGTATCAGCACTGGGAGCAATGAGCTCCTCATTGACACAGAGCCTTCTACAGAGTGCCGCGCTTGGAGCGACCTCTGGTAGTTATCTCTATCCCAACTATCCAATGACACCAGACATGTTGGCAGCCCTGTCTCCAAGAATCTCTCCACCTGCTGCACATCGAGCAACATCTGTTCCTGGTCAGTCTTCGGCAGGTCAGCCTGGTAAACACACAATGAAGGGCATAAAGAGCAACAGAACAAGTTCACAATCAGCAGCTATAAAACATGGCTCCATGAAGACTGTGCACAAAGGCCTGCCATTTACTGGTGGCCCAAGTAAAGCTGGGCAACCATCACCAAGATCTCTGGTCACTTCACAAAATATGTCACCTATACAGCACAAAAAGCCATCAGCCACAGTAAGTCATCTCTCTCATGACCAGCGCAGGATGACACAGACCACGAAAATGTCCAGTCACTCTATGAGTTCTGTAAACCTGACAAAGACTGCACCAGTCAGACAGTCTGGTACCATCAACAGAAGCAGACAACCTGGTATGGTCAGCCAGAATAGACAGGCTTTTGCTGGTAGCTCTAGTAATACCACTAGTCAGAATAGGCTGTCTGTTGGCACTAGCCAGAGTAGACAACCTAGTACAGCTGGTCAGAGTAGACAACCTGTCATACCGGGCCAAATTAGAAAGTCTTGTACTGGTATCCATAGTAGATGTCCAGTTACTAGTGGCCAGAGTAGGCAGCCTGGTATTGCTAGTCAGAGTAGAATGCAAGATACTACGAGTCAGAATAGACAACTTGGTAAGAGAGAGAACAGCAGTTGTGTGTCAGCGACAACTAGTAATTCTAAAAGTCAAATAACATACGAGGCTAACTCGCCAGATTCTGATGTTGTCATTATATCATCCAGTCAGGATTCCAGCGATTAGTGTATGAGAGAAAGCCATTGTAGTCTGCCCTGTTTAGTTAGTGTAGATGTTATATTTATATTCAGTAGCAGGAATATTAAGCTGTTAGTTTATGACAACAACATTAACAAGTAATATAGTTCTGTAGTAGTGTTAGTCTAGATGGTTTACGTTGTCTGTTTTTGATCCATATTTATTTGTCACCGTCATGTATGTTGTCTCGAGGCATTTATTTCTCTAGAAATATTACTTTTTAAAATGTATACTTGATATATTAGATTTATGTCCACGTAAAGCCAAAGAAAATATTTATATCTGTATTAATTAGCTATATGTGTTTGTATTCTGTCATAAATATCATGCTTGCATTTTTGTTTTACATTTTTTGTATACTCCTAACCATCAAGCATTCGTAACCATATAATAATGTCTGTTTATATATATATATATATATATATATATATATATGGTACTCACAGGAAGATCACTAGATTTAATCCTTGCAGAGAAACAAAGAGAATCTTCTACAATAGTATCAACTTAATTCAAAGCTCAAACTTGTTTTACTGTTGAGTAGTTTTTTTTAGATAATTCTAAATGATCATCATTATCTAGTCTTAAATGGAGTGTGCACAACCAAGGATTTTCCATCCTTCTACTGTGACATCTTGAACCTTTCATAAATATTAGCTGCTTCAGAGAATTTGTGAAGGATTCTAGTGAGAAATGTTAATTGAGGTGTCTAAAAATTTCCATTTGCTGACTGCAGCTTGTATGAAAGATGGTACAATATTTGTGCATGCCTGTAATGGGATGAACGAGTGTTCTTGATGACTACAGGCCATTTTTCATCTTCTGTGGTAGGATTGACTTGAGTAGATGTGTCTGTCTTCAAGTTTGGGCCATCCCAGTATCTGCATTAGTTTGGCAATGTTCTTATGGCAATAGGCTCTGATGCAAGCTATAGCAGCCCATCTGTGGCAAGCCTTTAATTGTTGTGTTTGATCTCGGTTACAGCACTGATAGAGTACAAATTCAAGTTGAGGTCTAATGTTGGAAGTGTAAATATTCTCAATGATGAATAGTGATAGATCATTATTTAACTACCACATCAGGTCCATCTAATTGTTGGCTTTTATAATTATATGGTTGATGGGGTCTTCCCAGTTCATGATTACATTAAGCACTATTCAGAGTTGGATACTTTTTTCAACACCATTAAAGGGATAGTGCACCTTCGTTTCAAATTTTGAGGACTAATACAGCTATACTCACAAATATCATAAATAATGTCGAAATGTGTAAACTTTCACCCACATATTAAATAATCTATTTAAAAGTGCTGATTAAGCGACTTTTAATGGCCTACAGGTGCTGCCATTTTGAAGCTAGACAGAGACTGGAAGCTCCTGAATGCTGACATCACTTGGGCATATCCAGTTGACCTGAAGTCTGTAGAGCCCATACAAAAGCATGTAAACAAGTGTGAGCAAAGAATTATTTCAGAACTAAATGGTATTATCTTGTTAACATTATGTTATGAATGACATACAACCATATCAGTTTGGGCCAGAAGGAACCCAACAAGAGGAAGATGATTCAAAATGGCTCAGAAATTAATGCTCAAGAGAAACTATAATCTGCGTCAGTCTACAGAGTGCCAATGTGATGTCAGAGCATTTCAGTTATCTCCTTCCCGCCTTCAAATCTGGCTTCTGGTGCAGCTGTAATTGCGGCCCTCCGATAAGTCTGTCAGATAGCTCTCACAAATACACAAACCATGATTCACTCATTCCAACAGTCACAAACGGATAAGGTAAAACATTAAAAATACAAAGTGTAGTTTGAATGCAGTAATTTAAAAAATACGAAACCTATTTACTGTTCTGTAATTATATAGATTTTCAGATAGCAGTTTAGTGTTGGATAACATGGCCACATAGAGAAGACTGCAGTGTTAAAGAAAATCACTAAACTTGAAGCTAAAAAGACTTGCTTTCTCAAAGCTAAAACATTCACACACACACACACACATATATTAATATTTCTGTAACAAATACATGTAATAAGGATTAGCTAAGAGTGTAAACATAATTAAAACATTGTGTAAATGTTGATGTATAGCTAATCATTTATAAACACACCACCAGTTATCCAACACTGAAGTTCAGTTATGCCTCAATTCCATATATCCGATTTGTGTGATTCGATATGAACGTGTGTTCTGGTGCATTTTCAGTCCTTTAATCAATGCAAAATACAAATAGCAAAGAAAAAACCAACAGATGTGTGGGGGGGGTCGATTACTCCCTCAAAACAGATTTACACATTATAAATTCCCCCAAATACTTATAAATTTATTATTAAAACAGTATCCTGTTGTTACAGCCGTAAAATGATTATTGAGCAATATGCTGAAGATTTGAACTACAGTTTGATGTGGAGAAATACGAACAATACTTTGTTCGTGAAACACCTGCCCCGATGTCGTATTCTAGATTTCACGTCCATTTTTTTACAAGTTGCTGTATCCGCATTGATACGCACCCGCAAGAAATATCTTATGCTGGATCTGGAAGTGCTCTTGTCTGTTTACGTGCTGTTCCATTTTTGCTGTATCCGCATGCTGTATATATGGAATCTTAGTTTTAAGATGTATTTACTATAAACCTGCTTGCCAGTGAGTGTGGAAGAGATTATAATTTAGATGTATGCCAAGTTATACTACTCTACTGCCATATGTTTTTTATATCAATTTTATTTGAATAAAACACAAAACAGCATCATTGTTTTTCTTCCATGTCTGCAGACTGAATATTTTTTATCAGGTCTTTAATTTCTAATACAATTTCATGATTTTCTCCATAATTTAGCTGGAAGATGTCCTGTGCTTGTTCGGCAACTGACAATGCTTTCTTAAAGTTGCTACAAAAAAAGACAGACATCACTAGCCAGTGTATTCTAAAACAGATACAATATTATAAGACAACATATTCATAGTACACAGTTCTACTATTTCTTAATATTTTAATCTGTATAATCAGGTAATATGTATATTATCTGAAATATTCAGGTAATGTGTATCGAATCTCAGTTAGCAATAGATGTATTACCTGAATATTTCAAGTAATATACATATTACCTGATTATACAGATTAACTGTAACATATACACATCTCCACTAATGATAATAGCCTTAATAATTATTAACCAGATAAGGTATGCAATATTTCTACAATCACGTAATTTACTTGTGCTGGGTTTAAATAATTTCTTTTTTTGTAAATATTTATATATGTTTACATATTTACATACGTTTATATTACTAAAATTACAGTGTTGTGAAAGATATGGCATCAGCTGTACGTTCTATAACGGTTCTAAATTAGGCAGATGTTACCAGTGTAATGGGAAGCTACTTACCCCCAATATTTCCTTCAATATTCATAATTTTAATCTGACAGAATCTGAACCTGTTTACAGACTGGCTCCAGCAATACAAACAACTAATTGGTCTATCAGCTGCAATCTATAAGCTTACCTGGCATTAACAAGGACCTCTGCATATTTGTGTAGCTCGTTGGCAAGTTCGATGCTCCTGCTTCCATATATTTCTTGAGTTGCACTGATGCTTGGAGCTAAATAAGTACATGAACGCTTGTAATCTCCTAAAAATATAGCAATAATTAGGTCACATTATTACTTGGCTATGTTTAATGGTTTACTAGAGTTTTTGTAAGTTAGCATAATGACGTATTGATGATAGCTATCTTATTTACAATCTAGTGTTCTCTGTCAATTCCAGCACAGTTTTGTTCTGACTAGTAAAAAAATATAGTTTTAATAACTAGTAAATTTTTGTTGGGATAGTAGGAAATTTGTGGGCTAGTAAGAAATTTGTTGGGCTAGTGGATTTAAATTTTACTAGCTGTGGGCCTAGTGAGATGTAGAAATTTTTCTGGCCCTGATTGTCACATTGATGATTGAGTGAGAAGGGTTGATCAGTGTGTGGGTGGGGTGTGTATTGTTATTGTATCTGTGTGTATGTGTGTGTGTGTGACTACAATAAAAACTAACACCAGTCAGCAACATCATACTCATAGTCATAATGAAATATATTAAAAGTATGTTTAAAAGCTATGAAAATCTGGTTAATCATGGTTACCGTTTTGCACTCATATTTCAGGAATAAAATACACCTGATGTATGTCACTTAAAATCATGACCCCCCCCAACAACATGCAGCAGTATTAGAAACAACATTTTTAGCTTACAACACAACAGAAGGATGTGTGAAAATATCACTTAACCTTTGATAGCATAACATTTGGCTAGTACGTCATGTATCTCTGCCAGATCTCTGTTGTACTTGTACAAAACACGTTTTCTAATTGACTGACATTCAAGTAGATGGATTATGGCAGCTGAAAATAACCAAACTCAAATTCATTCATTACATACAATAAGACATCATGACTAGATCCCATGTTTTTGGTATAATTGCCGACCTTCAATGTTGCCAGTTTCCAAGGTCAGCAGTCCTTGTCTAAATAAATCACGTGACTTCTCAAATATGACGACTTCTTTGGCTGTATCATTTACATGTTTACAGTGTAAACATTTACCACTCAATGTTTTATCTCTGATCAGTGGTCCTTTACATTTTGGACAGTTGAAGGCCTGAAATGAGAATAAATTCACTCAGTGAGATGGAGTTATGCTAATATAACTCTTAATTATCTACATGATAATTAGTGATGCTATAATTTATGTACAAATGATAAACAAATGATGAATCTACAGACTACATTTAACAAAATGACAACATGATTTTATTGAACTTAGCGAAATCATAAACATGAGTTGTACACGCAGCAAAGATGAAAACACAAGCACAGTCTAGGAAGATAATTGGCTGTTCTTAGGTGAATGTGCACACACACACACATGCACACACACACACACACAGAGAGAGAGAGAATAGAATAAAGAATAGATTATTAAAACTTTATTTAATGTCAAAATACAACAATGAAACATTCGCAAAACTGCTGTTCATTGATGGGTGATGATGATGTAACATGGTGAAGATGATGATGAGACATGATGATGATGAGATTGCCAAAATAATAGAATGATCTAAAAACGTACATTATTAAATGAGCTTGAATGAGGTGTTTGACTAGAAACCTTCGCCACATTTCATACAAATAGTACATTAAGCTACATATTATAGCACATATATCACAATAAGAGCAGGAACTTTCCAGTCACATGACAATCGCTTAAAATGTTTAAAACAGGTAACATTTTAAAACTTATCACCTAAAATATTCCATAACAGGGCTCTATTACAAGTAAAACTTTCCCATCAAAAAATAATTGTACGATATCTGGGCAACTTCAACAGCTTTGTACCTTTTGTGTCATATTTATGATCATTTTAAAATGAATGTGCTATTTAAGTATTTATTTTTGTGTAGACATCTGAATATTTCATGGATAATAATCCTTAGTTACTTACCTGGTACATACAACAATGACTTATTAATATGCTCCCTAAATTCACAATAGGAGGATGTAAAATCTGCATCAAAAAATTTCAATGCATGATACTATATTTGTTCTAATTTCAGCTTGTCAGAGATCTCTTACAAAAATGCCGTATAATTAGAAAATAATTCAGATGGATGAATTTTAGATTCGCTGTCTAATATTATGTCAGGTGATAATGTTCATTTTATATCCTGCTTTTACACATCATTCTGAAACATGATCCCTGTGTCAATTTACTATCCATAGTAATACCAAGTAGTTTGACACATTTTGAGCTAGAATATTAACACCATTTATATGAAATACACCCGTGTCTTCTGCTCTAAATGATTTATTAAATAAAATAAACGTAAATCTAGAGAAATTAGCCTTTAGATAATTTTCATCGAACCAATTTATCATAACATTTGATACATTCTCCATTTGTTTCAAAAAATATTCAGAAACGTATCACCAACACATCCAAAAGTGTTGTTATCAGCATAATAATACACATTCCATAGCATCATGCACACACACACATGCACACACCCATACTCTACTGAAGATGACAACTGATACAAACCTGTAATTTCTGTTCAGAGATTTCCTGTTTTAAACAAGCCGTACAACGACAACTGAAGAAGTATTGCTCAAGTAGCTGTTGTTGTCTTTCTCTATAAGACATTTTACAGTAATGTGGACCTAACAGAAGTAAAAATCTGATTTTATTAAATGACATTCATTACTCATCAAAATCTCATCTATCTATATAGCTACCCATAATAAAAATAACCAACAAGTTAAATAAAGAGACCTACAACATTCATATGAAAATTACTCTAAGGCAGTTATTCAGTATAATATTAAAGTAATACTTCTATCTTCCCATAAATAGCATTTTTTCCAGTATGTTAAAAACGTTATGAAAATGGGAGTGCAACTTATATATAGTTCCTTCCACACTAATGGGATAAATTATATAAGGATGTTGCTGAAAAACTAAACTAGGATGCTTATCTATTCCCTGTTCAAATATACCAATTACAGGCATTTAGATATTTTCTCTAGGAATGCATTAATACATGCTTAGTTATAAGATTATGTTCAGAATTTTATATACATATATGACTTCGCAGACAGGTTTGTGATTTTTTACAGCTTTATGTAAATTTACTTAATATCACCATTCAGGACTAAATACAAAACGAAGACAACTGAAGAATGGACATTATAGACAAACACAAAATCTTTGTCTGTGTGTATTTTCTGAGAGTGGAAGCAGAGCTATCATAAACTTTTAAAAATGATCTTTGGTCTAAACAAGAATAATGTTTCTATTTTTGAAATCTTTGTATAATTTAACTTCAGTGGCATATGGGCTTTTCACATTGATGGGTTATGATCATAAAGCTAGTCTTATCCTAGTTAATTTTCACATAAATGTATCTTGGATATTGACATTAAAGTAGTGATTAAGTCTGTGTCAAATGGTATTTTTGTACCTACTTCCACTTTTGTACGTAGCCTGCATGTAGCTGCTTCCCTGTGGGTGTGATATATTTGTCACATATACGAAAAGCAGATTAGCTGGGTCCCACAGGCTGATGCGTAGACCAGACACATGTATAGGTCTATGTATATATGTATAGATATGTGGAGGTGTATAATATTTTATATATCTATATTAATATTTTCTTGGCAAAGGTGTTGCTGAAACTGAGGATATGGCGGACAACAACGACATTGCTGATTATTATAATGATTCTTCTGTTACACATCAGATTCTGGACTATGGTGGGCATATGAATTGCAGGGTCAAAAATTTACCTTGATTTACCTGCTGGGTGAACTAATATGGGAGTATTTATGGTAGCTATTATAATCCTGATGTGTCATTCCCACTATCAGAGATTGACCTGGCTTACATAGATCAAGCGGATAGGCACTTTAATGTATATCTGACTACACCTAACTGTATATACTTAGGGATGCTAAATTAGGCGTGAATGAACGTTCGCTAGGTGCTTAATGGAAACATAAATGGATTGGTTGTTAGATATGAGTAAATCATAGTATTTACCTAGGATTTAAGCTATATTTCGTTCTAGTCCCGCAATAATCCATTATGCAGTATTGTTACTTTGTATTTTGAGCTAAGTCACTACATTGATTCTATATGTAAGCTTATCACGTGTTTAACAAACTGTAAAAGGCCTAACTTTTCACTCCGGTTAGAAAACAACTTATGGTGCTAGACTTGTCAGACATCTAATGACACAACTGATATAGGTAGGATTTATTTCGTCATTTGACACCAGAATAAAACTAAGGCCAGCACCTGGGTTGTCAAAATGTTCTATGTTTAAGTTTCTTTTGGACCACAGAAAATTATTGCTGAATGTAAACTGTGGTTTTAAACTGGTTATCTTATGTATGTACTAAGTCACCATTGAACCACACACACATGTTGTTTACTGCGAGCTGTGGTGTCAAATGGTATTTTTTGTAAGTGCTTCCGCTTTTGTACATAGCCTGCATGTAGCCACTTCCCTGTGGGTGCGACATATTTGTCATGTACAAAAGGTGAATTAGCTGGGCCCCACAGGCTGATGAGTACCCCAGACGCATGTATAGGTATGTGGAAATGTGTAAGATTTTATATTTAGATTGATGTATGTATAGTTTTATGGAGGTATATATGTCAAAGGATGTTTAGATGTTGATGTTCTGAGCCAGTGCCACTACACACACACTGCCACTGATATTGCAAATAATATTGTAAAGCGCCTTTGAGCAGCTTCTAGCAGAATAGGGCAGTATATAAATATCACAAATTATTATTACTATTGACTGTGTGAAGGCCAACTTAAGCCACATGACTACTTCATTCTGCCAAAGAAGCTAGCCTATAGGAAGGAATAAAAACAATCATTTATCCCACCCTCAAAGTTATCATACCTGACAAGTGGGAAACTATTATTATGATTATTATTATTAATGTTATTATTTTTATTTAGATATACAAGAGCATAAAGCGGATTTTTAACTGTCTTTGTGTTAACCAGCTTTAGTATTTAACAAAGAAACCATAATTTGATCTTAACACCGAGTTTAGTTCAGTTGACTGAATTTACTCAGAAGCATATTCTCCCGAGAAATTAAGAATATATATTATATACAAGACCCCCCTCTACACATACACACAGAGCCATATGGCCATCAGTTAATAATATCAGTTATTGCTATAAGAGATAACCATATTCCAAGAGTTACACTACGTTTGAAAGAATATCATCATGACAAACATAACATAAAGAGACCATTTAGATAGATATATTTCTCCAATATATTGTACATCTACCATAACAGTTGAAGATCTCTTCATTTGGCTTCACATCTTTGATGGTTCTTACAACTAAAACATCTTGTTGGAAACTAGAGAGTGAGAAAAATATATCTTACTTTAGTTCGCTTGCCTAATAATGTAACAACTATAGATATAAAAATGTCTTTATCTTTAAAAAAATCTAATTATCTCTCTCTCTCTCTCTCTCTCTGTGTGTGTGTGTATGCTAGTTTGTGTGTGTGTGTATATGCTCCCCCATGCACAAACCTTGCTATAACCGTGGGATCACAAGCATGATTCATCAGACTAGCTGTTGGATATATGGCTGAAGCAATACGTTCCTGACTCTGACTGTGAACTGGAGACGAACCCTCATCGACAGCCACCCGTAACCCCGTTATGGCATGAGCATTACAAACTAACTGGCAAATATGACGCAGTAACAATCCACCAACATAATATTTCTGATCTGTGCTGGAATTAGAGAGAGAGAAAAAAACAAACGCTGTATTTAGCCAAAAGTTATATAATCTGTTGAAAAGAACCAAATGGCGAAAAGATAAACAAAAATAACAATCAAGACAACACTATCAAATCAGTGTTCCAGCTAGGCCATTACACGGTGGCGCAACGCCCTGCCCCTATTTAACTGTGCCCTGTACATTTTATTTTGCGCTCTATGTATATATAGGGTGCCCGGTGTTATTGGTAATTATGATACTGTCACAAGCTCCATTTCACGAATATTAACTGAATGCCAAAGTTAACTAAAAAACTTATTTCAAATGATGTGCCCTCAAATATATATTTAATGCGAAAAGTGCCATCCATCTGCCAACTGCACCCTGTACTTTTCAAAACCTAGCTGGAACACTGCTGGAATAAAGCTTTAGTGTAGTAGTAGTAATAGTAGCAGTAGTAATACTAACAATAATATTACTAGTAATAATAATGTTAATGTAAATTTTATCAAATGCTCATACTAGCAGAACACTGTACAGTGAAACTCCAAATATGATGTACCTAAACACCTGCTACACAATGGACACGTGTCATGTGCACTGTCATTAATAGATTTATAATGTGTTAGTCAAATCTTGAACTAGATATGCTTTTCACCTGCAACCGAAGTAGTTTTTTGAAGAATCTGAGTAACTTGAATTAACTGTTACTAAACAAAGGTGCATCATTATAAATTCACTAAAATTGACTGACGTTATAATCAAATATGTCACATGACAGAGAATTAGAATCATCCATAGTTTATTGTGTCAATTTTAGTCAGTGGATATTCTTATGATGGTAGAACATGTTCTGACATATTGATGTGACATGTTTACAGATATTAAAGGGTCCTCCTATGGTCCAGTGGTTAAACGAATGTACTACAAACCTCCATGTTGTGGGTTCGAATCTGACTCCAACCTGTGTTTGTGGGATGTTTCCTTAGGGATTTGCCCCTCTATCATATGTCCCAGGTGTGACTAGCACCAGGACTAAATAACTCAAATCATATAAAATAAAGCCCTCCCATTATATATATATATAGTTTACAAACATTTTGTTCATAGACGATATAAAATTTCTTAACAGTAACAATTTAATAGGAAATTGAGGGACCAGTACAGCCTAGACTGTCTTCCTATTGGCCCTTAAACAATTACATACAATCCCAAAAGTGAGTCTGAAAAGGTGAGTTTTCAAATGGTGACAGAAAGAAACTATTTTATTTGATGACTTAACATGTTCAGAGAGTGAATTCCAAAGAGTAGGTACAGCAACTGAAAAAGCATGAGTTCCAGCAAGAGTTGTAACCCTGGGAACAGACGACAAGTGAAAACCAGATGAATGGAGCTCTCTGGGCTTGGGTGATAAAGAAAGCATGGAAAATAGATATGTAATACTGAATAGATTTTTTTTAATTTCCATCATTCAATTTTTGTAGATTTTGAGTAATCCATAAATGAATCTTGGAAAAGTAATGTTCCAAATTCTACGAGGAACAGAGACAATCTGATTCACAATCAGGATCCACAAATACACACAACTTAAGAGAATCTTCAGATAAACAAGTGATATTTAATTTAATCTCATATTGCTCTTCATTGATCTCAAAGCGTGCACTGAAAAACAACAAAGCCAAGAATTGAACCTTGTGGCATATCAGATAAACATAGGAGATAAGACAAAATATTAAATACAGACACTCTTTAGAAGTATTGTTCTAAATTTGATTGAAAACAATAAAACACTCCACCTGACAAATGAAACGTAACTTCTGACTGGAAGAAAGGTACATTATGGTACTAGCTTATAGTTTGACATCACAATATAATGTTTCCTATAAACAAAGGCTGATTAAGTACTGTGACCATTTTTATAGATAATGATGATGATTGATGTTTTATGGCCACTTTTGTGCTCATGGTAGACTAAATGAGCCGGTGACCATTTTTATAGACATTATGTCATAATTTGTGAAGGTCATCATAAAATAAATATTTCTTCAGACAGATAGCAAGTGCTTTTTCTATATTTTAGCCAAATTTTTCAATTTGAGATGGATCTGTTATCATTTCTAGAATTTTATAATTGAAACTGTTCCTTCATAAACTAATCTTTTTACAAAAGGACACTTTTCATGGATCTTGGGAAAACAGGCATAAATATTCCACAAACAAATACAGAAATCAGATGGATTTGAATCCACAGTCTTGAGGTTTAAAGTGCAATCCTATTAGGACATATATGCTTGAGTAGAAGAAAGCAACTTCATTGATCAGTAAAAAATCATTGAATGACTGACATCTTAACCACTATAACTAACTTGGGTACTATAATTAGTATAAAGGTGACCGAATTACTAGCATCCAGGAGTCAAATGGATCAAATACAGACATTATAAAAATGTTCCGCGCCATATAGCTGGACACATTAACCACTTTCTTACTCGCACAAAGGGCAATCCTCCCGGATAAAACAGTTATCTGAGCTAAATGAAGGCTGCCTCAGGCCATCGGGTGATGGCAAAGTTTTAAACCTGTAACTATCCTTGTTACTGAGCTGATCAAGTGTAGAACACGCAAGAACCAATATAGTTCAAGTGCCAAAACAACATTTATAATACAGATATACTCACTGTAGTAGACCTGTGGTACAACATCATCCCTAATTATTGTTATGTGCTGACCACAGACTAAACCATTAAACACCAAGATTTTCATTAGATGGGATTCCCTTCCAGAAACTCCCCCCCCCCCAATAAATCTCCAACTTCCATGACCCAGAACTCGGCCTAATTAACCTGTTTAAACATACTACGGCAAGGTAATAGTGATCAATGTGACCCAGAAGAGAATGTTTTTGTATATGAAGTGTTTTGGTGTTATATGTCCTAATTTAAGAAAAACATCAGAGAATTTTGGCAGGTTTGCTGAATTAAATCAGGTCTTTATGAACATTCTGGTAAAGTGAAAATCATAGCCTACTGAAATGGCTAAGCACAGTACATCCAGGAATAAATCGTGACTGCGCATGCCAGACCTGGCCCTGATGCGTACTACGTTAATCTGGCTCTACTGATCGGTACTGTCTGATCCAGGAGATGGTTAAGGATATTACAATGACTTAATTGTGTAGCGGGACAAATAAGCAAAAATGTTTAAATAAAACTAAACTGCAGGTTGAGTGCAAAATACTGGTCTATGAATCATTATATATTTCTGTCCTAAAAGTACTACAATATTCTGCAGAAAAAGCCCATTCACTCTAACATTAACTGCAGGCTACCAGCATTTAGATTTATTTGGTAAAAAATAGGGTTTAAAAGTAGTCACCGGGTGGAGGCACTGTAGCATAAGCAAAGCACATGTTTTAGTGGCCATTTTACTGCAGCAGTAAAAACTTATAATGTTGTTATTATAGCTTCTTTCATTTATGTCATTTATCATATCTATTATGACATTTAGCCAACAGACATTTAGCCAATATTTGCAGGGGGGACATTTAGCCAACATTCAAAACTTTTGATTATGTTTATGTGAGTTTTCATAAATATAGTTGTTTCAATAAATACAAAACATTGTATGTAACTGTATTTTTGTAATTCATTGTACAAATGCAACAAACACAAAGTGATGCTCATATTCTAAAACTTGCAAACACGGATGTTACATATAGTCCACAGCTATTATATTCAATCGTCATAGTGTATGTAATTGAATTTTATTCAATTCATTGTACGAATGTAATGATCACAAACAAATGTCTCATACTCTAAAATTTGAAAACACAAACATTGCATATAGTACATTCTTTATTTCTGACATGTTGTCTATAGGTGTACAATGTCAATATTCCTATTATTAAGTCTACATCGTATACTTTTAATGTATTTGTTTGTGTTAGCTATATTGTTTCCATATTTTATATTTCTTAACTGGGCGCTAAGTATAAATATACTTGAATAAAATATTGAGTCATTTAAGAACAGAAAAAACCCATAGCAAGCAATATTAATCTCATTTAAATTTATCGCTCAAATAATGAGTATTTCTCTATAGTGTCTGTAATTAACAAACATCAAAATGCTCAATGGCTTCAATGCCATTCTATGTCTTGCGCACAGTTATTGAATTTTGGTTTAAATACGGACTATATCTGTATGATTTAAAAATGTGTGACACAGACTACCAGGTATGTCATGGACTCGATAATCATATTCTCGTTTATTCCACATATTGTCATGCAACAAACCTTGTCGGATCAACAAATTCTGACTGTACATAAAACAGAATCACTGTAAAGGAAGCCAGATCTAATTGCCCTGGGGCTCTTTTATCCTACTAGCCTATAGAAGCCACTGGTTCCAGGTGAAAGAAGTGTCATTGGGGATGGTCTGGTCAACTTGAAGGTACACCAAACAGAAGCACTGTAAACAAAGCCAGATCTATTTGCACTAGGTGACCCATTTATTTGATAGTGTCTTTCACATACATGCATTTTTATTAGCACACTACTTAATATTTGGAGTACGGACAGTTGCTCTGAACTTTAATTTCCTAATAATTGGTAATATTCATCAAAATATAGGTAATATGATACTAAGAAATATATTTCTGAATTAAAAATCATTTAATTTAAAAAAAGGTTTCCTCATTAAAAATTCACTGGTGAGCAAGTGTCCACTTTTTCATTTTGTTTGGTGAGCAACTGTCTGGGTGAGCAACTGTCCTACACCCTAATATTTGACACTTGAATGTCTACATGAATAGCAGGAATATAACAAAATAATGACATTTATTGTTCTTCTGCACACAAAGTGAATATTGTCTATCTGAACAATTAAATAGTCTAATTCAGCATTGCCTCTGAGTATCCTATAGCATAATACCATCTTAAAAGCTTTAATGTTGCATAGAAGATTGTGCACTTTAGTGTGAATATTTACAAAGTTTGAAAATATTTGCTCACTTGATGCTGATGAAACTGAATCCATTGAACATTTTGTGTAGTGGACTATTATTAGCTTGCTGATGACCACACTTTTTTGCACATTTCTTATTTCCAATGGCAACATGTAAAATTTTTCCCAAGTGGAATTCTGTGGCCTTCCACCTTTATACAGTACTAAAGGCTAGATATCAAATAATAATCACAGTATTAGTTCAATAATTTAAGCCAACATGCAGGTATGTATCAATTTGATATAACACTATGATCATGAGAAAGTGTAACACTGCTTCAAATTAAATTCAGACTGGCTTTCTATACTGAGGAAAAATTAGGTCACATTTTAAAACTATGATATATTACCTGGATTATGCAGTCACATATTAACAACATTACAATGCATGTAAGTGTCAACATTGGATAGAGGGTTATTCTGAGACTAGTAGATTATCTGCCGTATATACAAGTAGTAATTACCCACATGCCAAATATAGTTAAGTAGTTAACAGTGTTAATAACGTCTGTGTCTGTTGCATATCATTATTTATATTTATGTATAATAACGTAGAAAACAGTATACATTAATATAAATATACAAATTGTACAAAAAGCAGCAATAATTATTATGTTGCTAACAACTTATCTAAAGATAGGCCTATATTTGCAACATCCATAAAGAAAACATATTGAGCATACACAAACTAAAAAATATAACAATATACATGTAGATGTAAGATGAAAATTTTGAATGGTGGCTAAATGTCCCCCTGCAAATATTGGCTAAATGTCCGGATACCATCTATTACACGTATACTATATCTTTTATTTAGACGATAGAAAATAAACGTTTGCCCAACACCTGGTGTATCTATTTTAAGAGCACTGAGAGAGTCATGACTGGATGACTCTTAATTATCTGGAATTAATTTTGTAATAATCACCAGAAAAATATGAATAAACAATTCAATTATGTTTGCATAATGTTATAAATAATGTCACCGTCAACTGATATCGGACACCAAGATGTAAATGTATCATGTATCAAACGTAAAATAAAGAAAGAAATTGTAATTTAAACCATCCATCTGTTAACATGAATTTTTTTTAACAATATACAACTGACAATAATTTATCTTATTTAACTACAGATTCAGTCGCATACCTTCTACTCATAGCATTATTACTGTTTCCTTCAAAGAATCCACATTCACTTAGTAACTGGAGTAAGAGTTCTGCTGTCTGTAAACAGTAAAATGTTAGTTGTAAACAAAGATAAAAACTGAATGTCAAGGTAACTTACTGTTAGGATTAAGTGTATTCATAAAATCTATAATATCAATAAAAATCAATAATAATAATATTATTATTATCTATTCAGAATCTATAGTCCACTCAGATGTAAATGAGCACTCAACAGATTAAGAATTTTCTTTGTTTAGTCTCAGCACTCATTACAGATGGGAAATATGGCTAATAAGCTACTCAGATAATCAGACTTGAGCCTTTTATTGGTGGATGAAACATCAAACAGACCAGCGGTGGATAAAGAGGTATTTTTTTGTCAAATAAACTGATGAACAATTATAAAATAACATGTAAAATCTATACTCATAATCCTTTATTGGCAGAATCCAGGGCATACTCTATATAACCTAGATCTGTAACGGATACAAGAAACATTGGGATTTGATCCCAAAATCTGGAGAGAGTGAGGAAGTAGTTTGTTTAGCCTCAGTGCTGGTGACACCTGACACATATGGCTAAGTGGTGACTCCATCATGAAAAATCACACAAAAATTGGTACAAATTGGTTTGCAGCACCATGTATTACCAACTGTATAATAGATGCAGCCACGTATATGAGTGAAGTAAATTACAAGATATATGAAGGAATATTTCTGGTTCAAGGAACTGTGTGCTCTTTACTGAAGAGCAACAAAGAAAAGAATGACCACTGTCAGCCATTGAAACAATGTGAAAATACTCATAAGATAGATACGAGAAAGTAAACAATCCCAAGAGGTTCAATTTGGTCTTTCTACCCATTTAACATTAAGTAATGAATGAGCAGCAGATAAATATTGTGTAACAAATACAAATAAAACCAACATTCTAGAAGCTTATTAAAATTAATTTTGTAAAACAGAAAATATCACCTCAAGCTAAAAGAATCAAGGGAATGAAGATAAACGATCAGTTCTGTATAAACTATGTGATTTCCTTTTTGTAAAATAATATACTGGTGTAAACAAAAGCTGTAGTCTTAAGAACATATTGCGTATATAAACATTTCTTGTATACAAGTATATTCAGGTTTTTTCATATATTCATATAATAATATATTAATATTTAATTTTACCATGGCATACTGTATGAGATCTTCGGTTGGCATATCCTCAATATGAGGCATCAACTCATAAACAGCAAGATAATTCCTGTTATCTTTACCATCAGATGTCAGACCTCGAGGATCTGAAGGCTTATACGTGGCTTGGAATTCTGAAATAGATGCCTTAATAATATCATTTAGTATATATTTAAGTAAACAATAAAACAATGTTGGGATATGTCAACTCAAAGTGATTCTGGTAGAATCAGTGGTGTAATATTTGACCACAGAATCAAAATTAGTCAGTTTTACCAGTAAAGGATATATGCTTGATTAAATTAATGCTTGCAGGACAGCAAAAACCAGTATAAATTTGTCTTAGCATTATTCGTTGTATGAACTAGTATTGAATCCTGCAAGATGTGGCAAGATTGTATCAGAAATGAAACAATTAAAATAAATATATACACTCCCTAACTTAGGAGTTCATAATATTATATTTCAGTTCAAAATTTCAGCTGACTTTTACACTAATTTGTTTTCAACCTGAGGAATTAAATGAGTAAATAATATTTAAGGTTATATCATAATCCATAATTTGTTTCTGTCTCCCCACTAATTTATATTATTTTTCACATGTTAAATTCTTTTTCTTATGATATTTAGGGAGTTTTACTCATATTTACTGGTGTTATTTTTATTAATTTCTATGACTCATTAATTTTGCTCAGTTTACCATGGTGGGTAAATGAACTATACACAGACAATTGGTGAATTTGAACAAGGGAACATTCAATTTATAACTGACCAATTTAACAACTGGGCTGTCATAACATTAAAATGAAATAATAATATTTAAAATTATAAGTCATACAAATATATTCAACTGATTGGATAAACTAAGCTAAATCAACATAATTGATATAATTCATGTATATATTTGAATGAAGTTATTATATATATATATATATATATATATATATATATATATATATATATATATAACATAGCTCAAATAAATAATTACCTGACAGATGATCTAATCCTGCTGTGAGAATAATTCTCAGACTCAAGTGTGCCACACCTATCTGTAAGAAATATTCATAAAGATAGATATGTAAACAGGAGTTTGTGTAATACATGTCTTTTTTAATTAATCTCTATTTTGCCAGACAACATTACATATCAAGTTTAGACGAGTCATACATACTGAATGTAGAAGATCTAAATAACGGCATTCTATCCTATGATAAATGGCCCATGAATCTGACTGGCACTTCTTTGAACAGTAACCCACATCAGTACAATGCTGGCACCTAGAGAATTCATATATATATATATATATATATATATATATATATATATATATAGTTTGATGAAGAACTCTAAATTTTTAAATATTTGGAACTGATCCTCTCAGAAAATGTTATCAAAACAATCAAGTTGCTTACGGTATAGTATTGAGCAGTTTGGTATAACAGTGATGACAGTGTGTAACATAATGTGATGGCAGCAGAATTGCAGCATATGGCTTCTCCATAAACAACACACGGCCTGCTTGGATGGCATTCTTAGACTAAATAAAATACAATGACAACATGCTAGGACACTATAACTTTTAGATATGGGATAACATTCTAATTAACACAACTATTATCAAGTTATATTCTGACTGTTGTTGGAAAGCTGATGTTTATTAGATAAACGATCTATCAATTTTTAGTTGAAGTAACACATTTGGATGATGGGACATTTGGCAGCTGAATATCAAATTAGTGACAATAAATGTAAACAAGCATTCTACATCTATTCATATTAATATTATTCAGTTTAGTTTTAGTCTTTATTTACAGTAAACCTTATCAGTGGATTATGTTGGTATATCATCTCTACTCTATATATAATTAACCTTCACTTATCAAATATCATGATATACAGTATGCTATGCATTATTGTTGATAGATCACGTGAGCTGAATTCAACATCCTACCAGCAAGTTTTCTGAGGAAATACTTTCTTTAATCTTCTAATAATATTAGTCTTTGACTGTAACACATCATTACAACGTTTTAACTATAATTGTGGCTCATTATGATTGTAAACTTGCTGGGGTGTGAGTGAATGAGTGACAGGTTTAGACTTGACACTGGTCACAACTATGACAAATGGATGATGAGAACCACCAGGAAAAACACCATGGTAAACATCGGGGCAAGACCAGAGGAAACATCCGGGAAAGACCAGAGGAAACATCAGGGAAACCATCAAACAAACAGGGTTTTTTACACAATGTCCTAATTTGTTTATAAGGATATGTTCTGGATTTTAACTGAAATCAACTGTGGCTGTAAATTATACATATACAATGAAAGAAAACAACTACATGTATGTATAACAATTTTGGTATAATCCATCTTAATTTAGTGTTAACAGATATAATGTTGATGCTTCAGTGGGATGTAACAGTAGTAAATGTTCAAAGGTAAAATTTAATATAAATATATTTCTAATCATTTTTCACAAAAATTATAAAATAAAAATCGTAGGTGTAAATCAGAAATAAACACGTATCAAGATAAACAAAGATGAAGATGACAGCTGAAGATATTATTCTTAGTTATTGGGGACAAATGAAAATCAGTGATGATTATATCTAAAATTACTGAATGTCTTAATAGAAATGTCCAGAAAGGAATGTACAATGTATATTAAACACAAACATACCACAATATGCCTCCCTTGTACCTCATTCCAAGCTAGACTGATGTCATTGTGGCCGTGGATTGGAGTTGGAAGGTGGACTTCAGCTGTAATACGATCTGAGCTAAACAGAAATGTCACGGTCTAATATTACAAAACTGCCAAACATAAAGCTCATTTCAAATGTGGTAATTTTTATAGAAAGTGAAACAAAAGACTTAGTAAAATGAAGGAGGATTATATATAAAAGTCATACATTAAAAATATCATAACATTAATCTACCAAATTTATAATTTTTAACAATAAACAAAATAACTTTACAATGATCTATCTAAGGTTTTTATAAAACAAATAATAATGGTCACACGTCTTTTTTCCAGTTGATACAAAAGTTGTATAATTCTGATACAAGTTTACTTATCCATTTCCACTTCAAATGAATACCTTGATGATGGAGCCTCGTTTTCATGTTCTGTTGTCAACTTGACAAGATCGACCAATTTCTCATCTAGAACATACAATAAATGGCTGAAATTTAATGATGAAGATTCAATTATAAAAATATAAACAACTAAACAAAACCACTTCTGACCACAAACAAAATAGCATTAACCGACATAAATATATTTAGTTATATATTTCTTCCGAAGTATAACTGAAGTATTATTATCAAGGTACAGCACTTCTGTGCAGCTAGCTGAATATATTATTATTATTATTGTGAGATGTTTTAGTTTGTATGCTGTTTACAGTCTCTCACCTTTTTTATCCTGTGAAATATTGGCATCAGCCAGTGCTGTCTTTGCCTTTTCTATTGCTACACAGAAATAATAGACTTAAGAGATAACACAAACAATAGATTTAAACAATGGCATATAATAAAACAAATAAAATTAGCAACTGAAGTAAACAAAATCAGATACAAATGTTGCTAATCTATTATTTACCAGATATGCTGACTAAATAGTATCATACTATTATCTACCACATGATACAAGACAAGACATTAACACAAAGTGTGTGTGTGTATATATATATATATATATGATGATTGGTGTTTTACAGCCACTTTTGTGCACATGGTAGACTAAATGGGCCGAACAACCTCCAAAGGTAATGAAGTGAAATCAAAGATGAAACAGCCTTTAGATATGCTCACACCGAGATTCGAACTCAGGTGGTAGTAATCTGTGATCTAACACGCTACTAGTTAGACCACAATATATATATATGGGTCTCCCTCATTTGAGGTTGCCAGGCATGTTTAAACCAAATTGGCATTTCGGCTATTATTATATATATATATATATATATATATATATATATAGCGAGAGAGAGAGGGCATGAGTAGAGTCTATATTGATTGAAATATTCTCTTGAATGATTGATATTTCTTTCTTTCTTTTGTTCAGAGCAAAAAGTGGATAAAATAGAGGTATTGAGCAGTAACTTTAAATATCATCCAGCTTACTCAGTTCAGAAAAAGCTAATGAGTGAATGATTAGTTTGTTTTAGCCTTGACATTGGTCAATCCTTAGGAAAGAGCCCACAAACATAGGTGCACTGAGCCAATCCAAAAGCTCAGCTAGTGGTTTACAGCACAGTACTCCAACAACTTTGTTACTGGAGTACCCTAGATCAATTTAATGATGTTTTATACACAGATCAGATTGTATTATATCCTAGTACTTATATTACTATTTAGTTTCAAAGAGACAAACAATACCCAGTTTTAGCCTTTCAATATCTGTTTAGCATTTTCTAAATGAGCTGAAGTTAGTTATATTTAGACATTTTATTTATAAAGAAATTCTTGCATTACAATTTTGACAGCCAGAGGCAGTCAAAGAAATAACATTTTTCAACTGAGGTTTTCATGTCAGACAAATTAATTGCTCACCTAAGTTAGTGAACAGGTAAACAATTATGATAATAACTTAACTGTAAGTGCACAAAGAAAGGTGGCCCTGAATTTTTTACCTGAAAAACAACTGGATTCGCTAAAAAAACATCACCACAAATACACAACATTGGAGATATTGAGATTTATGATGGACTTCTAATATTTAAATATTTCTATTTTTGCTTTCATTCTGAAAGAGAGAGATGCAATTCGGTCAGATAATGGACTATCAGTGAAAATAAAATGGCAACTGTACAGGAACCAGCTAACATGCCGATAATGTGGTGTATAACATTCGGAAAATTAAACTATTTCTTTTAATTAAATCTACCATCTTATCAAACTTTTCATATCTTATCATACATATTACTGGTTTAGTTAAGTGATACATATTTAAATAGCAACTGTTTTCAGATGTATGATAGTTGAATTGAGTTGTTTAGCTTTGGTGCTGGTCACATCTGTGACATGTGATCAATGAGTGCCAGGCAAAGAGAAATATCCCACATACACAGGTGAGTTTGATTCGAACCCAAAGCCTGGAGTTTTATCACAGAGTGCTTAAATCACTGCACACCACAGAAGCATTCAGATTTATGACAGAGTTAACTACTTGAATATAACTACCCATAATTAAAGCTGTTTGTATTAGTATTAGACATTTCCAGGTAGATAAAAACCCATTCTATTTTTCTGCTAAATCTTTATTTTCTGTAACCTTTCACTCACAACTAAGTTAAGTTGATAAAAAGCCTTCAGTGAAACAGCAACAAATCAGCTCTCACAACTACTTGATACATTAGTATTAACTGCATCAAAATAATATTCATTGATAACCTGATATTTATTTGTGAACATTTTAGTGATGAGTGACTAAAATATACTGAAACGCTGATTTCTGAAGCTACGAGGTTAAATATTTCTCCTCACTGTCACTGTGATTATCAGTTTGGAAACTTACCCACAAATGCTTCCTTGATCTGACCACATTTTCTAAGACAAAGTGCTTGTCTGTGGTAAAGCTTATAGGCAAGATGTGGAGGGTAGTGATTCTCCAGGGCTAACTGTATATCATCTAAACAAGACTAAAGGCAGAACGAGAATAAATATAATTATAGACATAAACTTTATTGAGATCAACATGTATGCGTGTTGGGAAGAGTTATTAAATAATAACAATAATTAAAATATTACATTTTAAGCATTACTTTTTAGAACAGAATCAGTAAAAACTTAATACAGGTTCCAGTTATACCTCACATACAACAACATCAGTTATAAACATTTAAGATCTTGGGTACTGTGTATGTTACAGTCTGATTGTCACACAGAATCTCTCTCTGTGTATTTGAATATGATTGTTTCAGCTAATTACAAAAAAAACACACAACTGGAACAATACCTGCAAATGACCTAATCTGAGCAGTACTGCTGATCTGTTAGCATAGCCAATGGACAACTGGTCACTTACACTATCTGTAATACTTGGAAATGTTGCATGTTTAACACACTGAAAGTAGAACAGGGCTATAGAACAACAGAGTTCATAAATAAGAATTTTAATTAATTGTTTCAGACTTAAATATTTAAAAATAAAAAACAGTGTTTCAGATATCTACTTAACAGTATCACAACCAGTGTTAGAAATTCATAATAAAGTCATAATACAAGCACCAAGAATTTTGTTAATCAGCTTAATTCTCTGTCTAAATCATGAAATGCAACAAATAGTTTGTTTGATACACACTATAGCCAACTCTCAATCACACCTGGGGTAATTGTAACGATTACATTTTTCACAGTAATAGTAAATCTCATTTTGAAAGTAACAGTAATTGTAACAGTTGATAAAGTAATAGTAATCCACTATTACTTTGCTATTACATTTTGTCAGACACATTACTTTTTTTCAGATATGTCACTGCACTGTCAAATCTCACTGTCACCTGATTGGCTGCTTAATCAAATTATCATTTATAATATTGTTCATTATTGATTCTGTAGCTGAGAAGCCACTCCATTTGAAACAGACTAAGCACTGTGTACTGAACCGAAACCAAGTTGATTACCACGGGCTCCCAATTATCCCCCAATTAAGAATCTATATCTGGCATCCCAGATTAGTGAATGTTTGGCATTACTTGTGCCACCGTTCATATATAAGCTCCCTAGTTTACAGGTCCACACCATTAGTGAGCTCCGGTGGCCTAGCGGTTAAACACACGGCACTTGGTGCCAACGGTCACAGGTTCGAACCCCGTAAGAGGTTGAAACTTTTCCAGAGATTAATTTCTCGGCTCACAACATCGTAGATGGCTGACCATGTTAAATGGCGCTGCCGTCTCCACTGAATTATTTAAAATAAAGGGGGACGTTAAAACCCCTGAGGATGTAAAACACTCTGGCAGTGACCACCCTCAGGGTATTTCGGCTCCATCTTTCCGTACTGCTTCCCTGTGAGTGGTGGGGGAGGATGTTTCTCAACCACTCCAACATAGAAGATGGGCTGATTAAGCGACAGCCTGGGGATACTCCACGAACAACAAAACCAGGTCCACACCATATCTTACAGCTGCTTTCACTGCATTACATCTGATATACACATAGTCTGATTTTTAATATATTTTATGCTGTATCTAGGATATTATCAATAACACAGACTTCCACATAAAAAAGTATAAATCACAATGGCTAAGGTATCACATCTGAGTCATTTTGAGATGCCTACTAATACCGACATCAACTACAAAGCCAAATGGAAGCATTGTGGTTCAAGCATATCAGGCTCAGCCAAGACTATTTCCAACTTCACCACAGTATTTATTTGTAGATTATAATATATTGTATACGGCATGTATTATTATTATATACCACATTTGAAAAATGACAAGAAAATAAATGTAACAGTAAACACATACCGTAATCTACTATTATAAACATATGAGAGCACAATCACATTACTATGCAAGGGGCAATTGGTGTATTACCTGGTATTGTTGTATACACCATCTTGCTAATCATGCTCATTCAGCCATGACAGGCATATATGGAAATTCTTCACCAATTGGGAATTTACTAGTTGTTAAGTGTAACTAGGTAAGGTCAACTGAACAGTGTTGGTTTAATATGTAAATGAAGTTTTGTTTTGTATTATTTTATGATGAGAGTGACCCAGTAACATATAAAATTAGCAGCACTATCATTACCATTACCAATACTACTACTACTAATAATAGCATAAGCAAAAATGTAATAGTAATAGATGTAATAGTAATATAATACATTCAATATTAAGTGTAATAGTAATACTCAGAAGTTATAGTAATAGTAACATATTACATTTCAAAGTAATTGACCCAGGTCTGCTCTCAATTAACTCTGATCACAAAGATGTCCCAAAAGTCTTACCTCAGAGTTACAAAAACAAACCAACTATCTTAACTCTGGATCAACCTGATAATAGCTTTGTTTCCCTTTTAAAATAAAGTAAAAGACTGTAATCATCAAAACACTATTTTCCCATAACTGAGGGATTAAGTGTTTCATTTAGCTCGATATATATTATACGTCGGATATATGACCAATGGATGGACTACTGAAAAACTATTTTTCAATGAGAATTCACAATCGTACTTCCTATATTTATGTGGAGATTCCAGTGGCATATTGGATAGAGTACTGCACTCCAAACATCCAAGTTGTAGATTCTAATCTAGCTCATACTTGTGTTTGTAGGATTTGTTTACATAGACAGATACCCCTCTCCCTTAGATACATGTCTCAGAAATGACCAGCACCAAGGCTAAATGACTCAGATATGACCAGCACTGAGGCTAAATGACTCAGATATGAGTGCCTAGGCCAAATGATTCAGATATGACCAGCACCCTAGCTAAATGACTCATATTATTATGACTCAGATATGACCAGCACTGAGGCTAAATGACTCAGATATGATCAGCACTGAGGCTAAATGACTCAGATATGACCAGCACCAAGGCTAAATGACTCAACTCAGCTTTAGATATTCAAGTATAACACATGGATAAAACAAGTAATGTCCAGTTATCTAACCAGAGACATACCATAAATATTACTGCTACAAGATAAATGTTTCTCTCAGTCTAAATACAACCACCAGTAGACCTATCAATAAAATAATTATGTTGAGACCAAAATATTTTCAAAAAAAATCAATACCAAGAACTTTCAAATGATCTTACTTTAATTTAAAAACTTTATATGACATATCAGTATGGTTCGATATATAAATCATATGGAATATAATATCAGTTAAAATGTGCAGCATGGGTACTTGTCTTTGTAACTAGACAGTCGGACATATTAGTTGCTTCGGAGATCAACTTTATAATCAAAATATCCTATTAATATTGTCAGTTGAACTAACATAATTAGGAGAAAATGAATTGGAATCAAATTGTGATTAAACAAATTACACTGAATTTGTCAGATTTTTATGTATATCTCCCATTTCTCTGTATGTGTGGAACTGTTAAGTATTTGTACAAAGATCAGATCCTCTCTTTTGGAATTTGCTCGATGTTAATTATGTCACATGCAAACTGGCCCGACTGAATAAGGTTCAGATGAAGCTGATGAAAACCAAAATGCAGTTTGCTCTTGTAATAGTAAATGAACACAAGTTTTTGGTGATATCAGTACAACTTTTTATTTGACAAAATATAGACCAAATCCAATGATCATTATAGGAGAATGATTTTACTTACTTGATTGTAAGAGTTCAGTGCTTGGGTGTAGTCTTTCTCTTGGAAATATTTATTACCCGCAATTCTATAAAACTCTGCCTCCTTATCACATTTAGATGTATGCCATTCTCCACACATCTTAAAATATTCATCAATCCAAGCTGGCCTGAAATAGTGTTAGTATATAATTATTAATTAATTGTGCTATACACAGAAATACATCTATATATTCGTTGTGACAGAAGTTTAAAATTCAAGTTGACAGCAGTAACAAATGGTTGTTGTCAAGTTCATTTAACCTTCAGATTAACATAGTTCCTATTTTTATGACCAGGTGGTGACACCAATGAGATAGCTTGTTAATGATGTGAGTGACTAAAACATTTATACTTGAGTTACAGATGTTTGTTTTTCTTTCTGCATTCTTTCTATGGCAAATCAACTAGCTATATAGTTTCAACACTGTCATTTGTATGGAACTTATTTTTAATTATATAATCATATATTGTTGTGAAGATGTCACCTTCAGTCCACTGGAAGCTGAAGTCATCGATGATTACTGTTATTGTTGGAATAAAGTCAGGAATGGCTGCTGAAACACTGAAGTTCGTCAATTAAGTTGTAGTCTAGCAAAAGTAAGAGTGCCAGCATCTTTGTTGTAGGCCATTTGCAGCCCCATTAAATATCCATCATTTGAAATTACCCAACTATATGACTGATCTGAAGAATGATAGATCAGTGCCAAAATGCAGAAGATATTTGCCAGAACAGGAAGTACATCAAAATTATAGGTCAATACACTTCTGCTGTAATGAGAATGCCACTGATTGAAGATCAGCACAATGCCAAATTGTACATATTTTGCCATTAAAAAGGTGTAAATGATAAACAGTTGTTCAAATGACCCACTTACTAGCTTAAATATCATATCCACACACATAGTGAGGTTAATACAGTAGTTACAGCATGTGTATAGTGAAAATATGATGCCACGAGTTGCAACAAAAAGATCAGATGCCACAAGAGGTTCGATGATTCACGGAGACACATCCTCCATCCTTTCATATTAGTCTTTGATACCAGGTTTGCATAGCTAATGGAAGTCTTTTTACAATTGCATTATGAATAAAACCATTATTAATCAACACTTCCAGTTTAGACCTAAATTGAACAGATAACAAGTGAAATAAGTGTCTAATTAAGATAAATTTATTTAAAAAAATCCAACTTCTGGCATGGTTCGCAATCTTTTGGCAGGTACCATATATACTCGCATATAAGTTGACCCGGCAGATAAGTCGAGGTCGGTTTTTGACCCTGTAATTCTTTCCTCAGGTCTATGCTCACCGTATAAGTTGAGGTCAATTAGAGTTATTTCCGCTGCCATAATTTCCTTGTTGTACACCAGAACTAAATGTGTCTTTTTTAAAGAAAAACAATAGAAATCACTGGACACAAATGAGAAGTTTGTTTATTAAATACAACATCAAAGCAATTATGAAATCTGTATCACACTGTCATATACGGAGGGTGTATGTAATTATGTACAAAATGATGTACAAGTCCAGCTGCAGATTATCCTGATTTCTCCTGCATGTTATACACCAAAACTAGGTTTTCTGACATATTGGTTTATTCATTCTGGTGACGATATATCCATTGTGACGATACTCCAGTACCCAATCATTTAAAGCTGTCTCTAATTTGATGTACGGACTAACTCTGTAATGTTTCTCCTTTTTCGTCCTGGCCATTTCAAATAAATATTTCTTTTGCTTTCTCCAGTCTCTCACTAGTTTTTCACTAACCGCAAAAGGTCTGTCGCTTTTGTTTCAAACTCATGGTGTCAGCAAGTGCGTCGTAAATATATCGGTGTCAATTTCTTCGCCGGCAGCGAGATATATATACATATATACACACATGCAGATTTCACTTTGATGCTATAACTAGGCTGTGCTGAATAAGCGACAACCTGGGGATTCTCCCCAAAAAACTAAATTATAACTAATAAACAAACTTGTCACACCAAATATACAATGCGAACAGTGATCTCTATATTGCTAATCATCTGGAGGTACTGGTAGTTAATGGCACGTGACTATCAACTATTATTACACAAAGCCGGCATGTTTGTGAGATCCAAATAACAGTTTGGTGAAAGTTAATTGTTATTTATTGGATAAGACTAGTAGGCAGAGATTTTGTCCCAACTCTGGCCCACACAAACATGCCTGATTGCAAGTGTTATTAATTCATTGTTTCATAGCACATCTGGAAATGCTGGTAGGCAACAATGCGCGACTATCAAGTATTATTATATAAAGATTTCAAAATAACAAATTAATTGTTATTTATTGAATAATAATGATTTAGTAGGCAGTGATGTGACGCTTTTATTCTGACTATTATTGGGTTGAATCCTGTAGTGTTGTGGGACCAGGATGACAGAAAAAATATTTCCTTCAGCTGGTAGGAACTATGTCTAGGGGTATAAGTTGAAGATGCTTCTGGGGGCTCCCTTTTCACTACCAAAATAATCGACTTACACATGAGTATATACGGTAAGTTAATGGATGAACACTAGTGAGGAAAACTTGCATACAAATTGATTTATTATTAAAAGCATTATAATAATGTAATGTTGACTATGACCATACATCATATATATATATATATATATATATACATACACACACACACACCATACAAATAAGCTTAATTTGAGATTTACATTCCTTAGACGGTTTCTTTTGGACTATACAACAGTGCACAAGGAGGCAAAAGCCTTTGCACACTCATATATCCACACTCTGATACTGGTCCCAGAAAATCTTCAGCCATCCACTGCACATGTCACAAGACAGAACAAGCCTCTTGGCATGGACAAACTTCTCTATAACAGACAACACAAGGATGCAGAGCTTTCTAGGCCACGATTCACAGTGTATGGCTTTACCAAGTGCAGAGAGAAGTCTATCGACAGCTTGTCTTGTTGAAATTTGGGGTAGAGACAGTTTTCTATTTAATAGTAGATCTATAATTGTTTTTAATGTGAAACTATCAGTAATTAAGGCAACCACAAGCAAAACAATGCGACATGTCAAATAAGTGGCGATATCCAATGAGCTCTATGAAAAAGTACCACCTTCTCTACCTCTAAATGAGTCTAATCTAGTTATGTGCGTAACGTAGTCGTAGATCCAAGATTGAAGATCTATTGACACAATTAGCTACAATATATAATTACTTTAGACTTGTCACTCTTTCAATTAATTTGATTCTGTCTGATGAGCTTTTCATGTGTTCAAATTTGGCATAATTTCCTTCCTTCTTTAATACTATGACTGTATCATCTAAATATTTTTGCCAGTTTCTAAATTTCGGCTTGTTGTTTACCGCCATCTTGGAGAAGTAAAACAGGTCATAATCTGGTTATTCTATTTACCGGAATGAATACCCTTTCCGCTTGCATCCCTTTATTCAAGTTATTTATTTCAACATTCATATTACATAATTTTAATGACAATCAAAGGCACGTAGAATGTTGAAAAGGAGGACGCTTGAAGTATTGCTTATATAATGTATCCCGCCTTAAAATAACAGTAAACAAATTCATGACAAATCTAAAAATATAAACAACAAATTAATATAAATTAAATTTTGTAATGATTAATTATTGTAGCAAAAACATATTATTGTGCATCTTATATGTGGTATTTGAACTAGGGTGGCCATTTCTAATTTTCTACAAAGGAGGACATGGTGTTCGCAAAAGAAGGACATGATCAGACGCTACCAACTTTTCACACACATGCGCACACAGCCACATGCACATACTCATAGAAACACCTTTTATTATTACACAAAAGTAAAATAAACGAATATCAATATAAATTTTAACCCAGTTGAAGCAGATGCGCTAAACGTTCCCTTATTTCAAAAATACGAAGGTAGTCTGTCGTAAACTGTTTATTTCTTCCATTTCCGTCCTTTAATTGCCATCTCCAGGAGTTTTCTGTCGGTTAAGAGTTTCGTATCAATGGATGGACATTAGAGTCCTGTTACAAGATGTGAAGATCTAAACAGGTCCGGTTTAAGGTGGGGCGGGATGGAGGATGACTGGTTCAAAAGCCGTACAATCCGGCGCAAAACCGAACGTCTGGCCACTGTAATTTGAACAGTAAATAAAATTACTGACTTACCTCAGTATGGCTATCAGTTATATATGAAGAAATGAGCATATTCTTAATTATGTGCTTAAAATATTAATGGTTTTAACATTGGGAACATTTAAATGCAACTAACTGGTCCCACAACTTAACAACCATAATAGTAATTGACATTAAACAGGTCTGGGTTTTAACACCAATTTTACTTACGTCTGTTGGATGTTTTATTTCATCGTCTGAAATTCTTAGCAAGTTACTCTAATCCTTGCATCCCATTTGGAGGCTAATAAAATCAATCTGCAGATACAAATGTTCTAATTCCCTCTGTAATTATTCTTAATTTGTTAATTACAGCCTCGGAATTGTTCAGAGTAGGTTTACTGCATTATATAAATTTTATTGTCTCACAAAGTGAGCGGAAAAAGTCGAAACAAAGTGATATAGATTTGGACATGTGATATGAATGCTCAAAGTTTGAATCATCGGTTATTTGTTTAGTGTTAAATATCATGTGTGAACGAAATATATTCCCAATGCGGTGTAGTAAGGAACCAGATAAATCTGACATTATTGTAATCAACAAGTTTCTTTAGATTTGCACGTACAGAGTTACTGCTAATATTGTATGTATGGCCGCGTGGCCTAATGGATAAGGCGTCTGACTTCGAATCAGAAGATTGCGAGTTCGAGTCTCGTCGTGGTCGTTAACTTTTTCTTATCTCAGCACATTTATGAAAATATTTCTTTGTCTTGATGAAGTGAAATTGTAGATGAAATCTTCTTAAATGTCGCACTCTTACTTTACATATGTAACACGATATAAACTCCTGAATTATTGCTGAATTTTGCCTTCACCTAAACTTTATTGGCCACCATTCTGATTAGCATTTGCTCTATCTACCGTAACCATATGTAGGCATTTTTAATTACAAGAAAATTTTAGCAACAGCCTTTAAAAATACCTTTTCTCTCCCTGGTTTCGTGATACATACTGAAACGTTGCATCTTCATTAGGTGTTTTTCTCTTCTCACTTCTCTTCCAATCTTGTGTCATATGATAAAATGGGCTTCACTAAGATGGTGTGTTTTCTTGGTTTGAAAGATATCGGAGGACAATGCCGAAATATAAAATACAATTTGATCAAGTTGATGTTTCGATTTTCAACCGACATGCAACATTGTGAATAGAATGTTGTTCTATTAACTTAACAGAGTCTTGTTAAAGCATTTTGTCTAACACATATAGTATGCTATCATTATAGAAATGATATGCTTCCAAATTAATTCTTTGCATCCTGGTTTCCTAATTGAGAAGTGCTGATTAAGAAAAAAGAAAGACTTAGAAAGTGGTAACTTCGTTATAAAATTAACTTTCAGTTCAGCTATATATAGACAATCTTTAAATTGTTTTAGGAAGGATTGAAAGGCGCATTGTTTAAAAGTGG